>PISX010010807.1:0-68751 GCA_004024625.1 Mellivora capensis | reverse complement strand
GGGTGGGGTGGGAGGGTGGGGGGTGGCATCCTAGATTTCCACCTCTGCAGCTCCCTGCTCTGGAGAAAGTATCAATAATAATAGTAATTATAAAACAGTATTCCTAACATTGCATACTGACTGGGTGTGGAATGCCAGACTAATCCGTGGCAGATCTTCTTACCCAATCCTCCTGAGGGTCTTGGGGCTGGAACCATTTTGCCCATAAAGGCTCCTATCAGTCAGTGAGCACAGAAAGGGGAGGGGGGGGGCGGTGTGCACGGCACAGCCTGCAGTCAAGGCCAGGGGAGGGAGGTGGGGGTCCCATGGGCCGAAACTCCTAGGATCACCTAGAGGGTTGAGACGCATTTATGAAAAGTTCCTCCATTTTGCTGGGAAAGAGGATCGAGGTGTGTTCCCCACAACTTGCCCACATCTCCTTTATGACCCCCTCCCTTCCCCTGCCACGCGGAACCTGTAGGAGCCCCTGGGATGACGATGCTTGGAGGTAGCAGCGTCTGCTGCCCTCCCCTCGAGTCCGCGTTCCGGGACCCCTGGGGGCGGGTCACCTCCTTGCCCGCTGTAGGGTGCGTCCTGGCCACCGCCAGCAAAACACCCGGAGGGGAGGCGAGAACCCGGCGGGGCGGGGCAGGGCTGGCGCCCTCCCGTTGGGGCGGGGCCGACATCTGCTCGCCGGACGAAACCAGGCAGCCGCAGCGAGGCCAGGCGGCGGGCCGGCAGACTCCTGGCACACCTGCGCGCGTCGACCCCTGAGCCCGCCGGCACCATGAGCGGCCGAGTTGGGGACCTGAGCCCCCAGCAGCAGGAGGCGCTGGCTAGGGTGAGGGGGCTTCACGGGTGGGAGGCCTGGGGAGGGAAGGAGCTGCTGGACGCTGCCCACCCGGGGTGGAGCCCCCATTGTTTAGATGGAAAAGGGACCCTTCAGGGCATCTTTGGGTCCAGCTCGCGTGCCCCTGGGCACAGTGGCTGAGGCACAAATATACGGGACACGGGACTTGAGCGCTTCTCCGGGCTACACTGGGGCTGAATCCAGCTTTCCACTCCTGACCCCTCCAGACCACAGAGCCCTGGCCCTTGTCCCCTGGTTGTGGGGGTAGGGTGGCGCTGCCATTCCTGTTGGCAGCCTTGGGCAGACAGACCAGCAGGTCTCTTTCTCTGATTGTGACATTTGTTTGTTTGGCTTCTCTTTGTGGTTTTCAGACTCCCCGGGGCCCAAGCCTTCTCCCTGTTGTCAGTGTTTCTGTTAAAGGGGAATGGAGGGGGTTTGGTGATTTCAAGACACTCATTCTGGCAGCAGCTGAGAGTGTCACACCCTGGGGAAAGGAGAGCATATTCTGGTCTCAAGGGCCACAGCATTAATTTGATTTGGAGATGGCTGGGCCTGGAAACTGTGACTTCAGGTTAGGGGAGGGAGGTGATGGTCCTGGCTCGCACTTTGGGCCCATGAAAAGTAGGCTTTGGGCTTGTGGAGATTGGTTCCTTTTGTGGCTCCTACCCTGGGAAGGGTCCTCCAAGAGGAATGAGGACCCCTGATGAAGGAGGGGGACCGTAGATCAATTCTTAGTGAAGGAGAGAAGGGTCCCCAGTGAAGAGTCGGGGGCCCTGGGTGAATTCCCAGGTAAAGGAGGAGTTTCCAGGAGCGATGGGTCCTGAGCTGAAGGAGGAGTCCCCAAGCCAAGGAGGAGAGGGAGTCCCCTGTTTAGCGCTCTCTCTACCCACTGGCAAAGGCCTCAGGGGAGCCCTGGATGCTAGGCTCATGGGAGGGACTGGATGGATATCTGGCCTTTGGGGGTGAATTATGACGGAGATGCTTGTGGGTCAAAGAGTCTTAAACAATGTAAAAAGAGTTTATTATGATTTTTCCATTATTTAAAAGAAATGAATGCTAGTTGTTTTAAAAATTAGGGAGAAAGAAGAAAGTAGGAAAAAGAAGAAGTCACCCATGGTCCCAGAGGTCTAGACAACCACGCCTAGGAGCATTTCCTTCTAGTTTCACCACCTGTGAACTAGAAGCCTAGTTTCACCACCTCTGGTCACGCTGCCAGAGGCTGCCTTCTCCATAAGGCATCATTGTTAAGATAGTTTTTCCTTTGGGGCACCTGGGTGGCTCAGTGGGTTAAAGTCTCTGCCTTTTGCTTGGGTCATGGTCTCAGGGTCCTGGGATCAAGTAGGCTCTCTGCTCGGTGGGGAGCCTGCTTCCTCCTCTCTCTCTGCCTGCCTACTTGTGATCTTTGTCTGTCAAATAAATAAATAAAATCTTTAAAAAAAAAACAAAACTGTGAGATAATAAATATTAAAAAAAAAAAGAGATAGTTTTCCCTTCAAGTTACTCCAGACCCTTCCCAGTACCTGCTTGTGCCTTTCTGTTTGTTTGTTTTTTAAGGTTTTTTATTTATTTGACAGAGACACAGCAAGAGAGGGAACACAAGCAGGAGTGGGAGAGGGAGAACCCAACTTCCCGCTGAGCAAGGAGCCCGATATGGGGCTCAATCCCAGGACCCTGAGCCAAAGGCAGATGCTTAATGACTGAGCCACCCAGGCTCCCTGTGACTTTCTGTTTTACTTGGTGTGTGTTCCAAGGATGGGGTGGCTTTGAGACTGGAAAATATGGACTCCTCATGGCCTCGAAGCTTCCTTACTCTGTCCCTGGGGAAGACCTTCCACCATCCCAGTCTCCATTCCCTCCTCCAAGAAGCAGTAATGTGATGTGACCTTTTCTCCTCCTGCCTCAGGGCACATCCTGACATTCAAAGGAGGGACTCTGATGACCTGGAGGGGCTGAGGGGTGCAGAGTTATTGTTCCTCACTTATTGTTATGTCCTCACTGTCCCTAAAAAACTTCCTCAGGAGCCCAGAGGCTGTACCTGATCCTTGCGCCTTGTGAGGACTCGGGACTTGGGGTGGTGATGAGAGCTGGTGCTCTTGCTCACGCTACTTGTTAACACTGGAGATGTTTCATCTTATTATTTGTTTTTCATCATGTGAGCAATACATGAACACTTTCTTGTTTTTTTTTTATTTTTAAAATTTGTTTAAAAAGATTTTATTTACTTATTTGACAGAGAAAGAGATCACAAATAGGCAGAGAGGCAGGCAGAGAAAGAGGGGGAAGCAGGCTTCCCACGGAGCAGAGAGCCCCATGCAGGGCTCGATCCCAGGACCCCGGGATCATGACCTGAGCCGAAGGCAGATGTTCAACCGACCGAGCCACCCAGGTGCCCCTGAACATTCTCTTATTTTAAACATCATCCATAAAGCTAAGGGAGGCTTGGTGGATGGCTGTCAGGATACCTTCCTATGGCCTTGCTAGCATTGGCTTCTAATCCTAAAGTTCCATTCACAGGTTCCCCTGCAAAGCCACCCCTCCAGGGCTTGCCTTCAGCTCCCTTAGTCCCCATGGAAGTGAAGCCTCCTCTCTGTCCCAGACCTGAGCCCCAGTCCCATACCCAGACTTTAAACTCTGCCAGTAAGCAGAGGCTCCTGTCAGCAGGTTAGTCCCTCTCTTTCCCCAGCCTCGATAGGACCTGATGCGGCATCCCCTGCTTCTCTTGCAGTTCCTCCCTGCTGACCTTTGGCTGGGGCTGTTTCCACAAAGACTCCACTGCCCAGAGCTCTGGGCAGTCCATGTTTACAGAATGCCCACATTTTCCTGGCACCGGTTACAAGCCAGGACTGCCGCTAAGTGCTTTACCTGTACACACTCCTTTGATTGGCACAAGTTTATCTTTATCCCAACTTCACAGATAAAGAAACTGAGGCACAGAGTGGTTAAGTAACTTGCTTCCAGATCTAGACTCTCAAGATACAGTATCAAGGGCAAGGTTCCTAAATTCTTCTCATTTGCCTACCTCTGATTCACCAGGGATCTTTGTCAAAATAGAGAAAGCAGGGCCCCACCTCAGTCCTGTAGAATGAGGATCTTGGGGAGGCAGAGAACCCCCAGAATCTGAGAAGGACCCAACTCTTCCTGCCATGGTGGGCTGAGGGGTGCTCCATTCCCAGGTGGCAGTCAGCAGCTGCCGCTAACTGTGTGGTCCCCACCCTGCAGAGTCCCTGGGTAGGACTGACTGACAGACTGAGTTCGGGAACGGTCGCAGTGGGGTTGGGAGCCCAGGGGTCACAGGAGCCTCTTTGACCATTTTATCTCCCCACTCAGTTCCGGGACAATGTTCAGGACCTGCTGCCTGCCCTGCCCAATGCTGATGAGTACTTTTTCCTGCGCTGGCTCCGAGGTGAGGCTGGCAGGACTCGGGGTGGGGGTGGGCAGAGGGGGAGAGAGGGAAGAAGGGGTTCAGGAAAGCGGGTGCAACTTTGGGAGACAGTGCTACCGAGTGGGAAACATAGGCTCTGGAATCATCCTGCTTTGGGTAGAACCTGAGTTCCCCTCCAAATTGGCATGGCACAAAAACCCCATTGAGCCTCATTTTCTTCATCTGTAAATGGGATGGGGCCACCTCCCCAAGGATTGCTGTGAGCACTAAATGAGAGAGTGTAGCACCTGGCACTGGGTGGGCATATGGTCGAGTTAGAGTTCACACCTGGGAGGTTCTCAGGATGAGGGGCCCGGCCGGGCCTGGAGTCAGACAGTCCCAAATACACTCTTCAGGACTTGGCTGCAGGTCTATCTGCAGTTCCTTGAAGGGAGGGCTGTGTCGTCCCCTGAGGGAACTTGGCCGCTGAGCAGGTGCCCAGCAAACACTTCAGGAAGTGGGTGAGATTAAAAGTAGAGAAGGAGTTTCTTCCAGGAATTGCCACAGGAGTGTAAAATTAGAGTAATGGAAACCTAGGGGGAGAATTCATTTCAATTCAACACACCCCATGAAATGGATTCTGAACTTGAACCAGGATTCTGAACTTGAACCAGAAGGTTGAAGTCAGGCTGGAAAGTACACACACAGTGAGGTGATGATGCCAGCCTTGGAATCGGGTAAGCCTGTGATTGAATCCCAACTCCGATGTGCTAGCAGTGTGGCTCCGGCCATCACTCATTGTCTCTCAGCCTCGCTGTTCTCTTCTGAGTAATGGGTATAATACTGGTCTCCCACCTTCCAGATGCTCTGAGTCAGACATGAGGTCATGGGCAAGCACAGCGCCTACACCGAGGAAGCCCTCCCTTCTGTTCTGTTTGTTCTATTTGATTCCTTTTTTTTTTTTTTTAAAGATTTTATTTATTTATTTGACAGACAGAGATCACAAATAGGCAGAGAGGTAGGCAGAGAGAGAGGGGGAAGCAGGCTTCCCGCTGAGCAGAGAGCCCGATGCGGGACTCAGTCCCAGGATTCTGGGATCATGACCTGAGCTGAAGGCAGAGGCCCCAACCCACTGAGCCACCCAGGCGCCCCTTGATTCCATTTTTAAATTATTTTAATTAATTAATATTTTCTACAAACTTTATTTTTTAGAATGACTTTAGGTTTACAGAGCATTGTGAAGGTAGTAAAGGAAGTCACACAGACACTGCACCCAGTTTCCTCTATCATGAGTGTTTTTCATTCCTATGGTACATCTGTTACAATTCATGAGCCAACACTGATACATGATTATTAACTAAAATCCCTACTTTGTTCAGATCACCTTAGTTCCTCCGCTCCAGGAGCATATCCAGGATACCATGTTACATTTAGTTGTCATCTCCCTAGGCTCTCTTGGCTGTGGCAGGTTTTATGCCATTGTTGGTTTGGTTTTCTTTTTTTGGCTTTTATTAAAGATTATTTATTTATTTGTCAGAGAGAGAGCGAGAGCACAAGCAGGGGGAACAGCAGGCAGAGGGAGGAGCAGGCTCCTCGCTGAGCAAGGAGCCCATATGGGACTCCATCCCAGGACCCTGGGATCATGACCTGAGCTGAAGGCAGATGCTTAACCAACTGAGCCACCCAGGTGTCCCTTCCATTATGCTTTTAACAAGTCATGTCCATGTCATTCTCTTGGGCTAAAGGAGGAGTGAGGACAGTAGATTTCTTTTTTTTTTTTTTTTTTAAGATTTTATTTATTTACTTGACAGAGAGAGATCACAAGTAGGCACGTAGTAGCTGCTACTAAAAAAGCTATGAGTGCCCATCAATAGTGCCCAAACCACTTTCTGTAGAGCAAGAAACCGCCCTGGTTCTCAGCAGGAAATCTACTATACACCAGAGTTATTTTTTTTTAGAAGCCAATAAAATAACATTATAGACAGTTATGCACAAACAAATTTGAAAATCTCAACGAAATTTGTGCATTCCTTAGAATACACATATAAGGCCAAAATCCAGCAAGAAGATAGAAACCTCCAACAGACCAGTAAATATTAAAGACATATAAATGGTACTAAAAAGCTTCCCTCCTTCCAAAACCCAGACCCCAGTGGCTTTATAGATGAATTTTCCCAAAGTTTTAAGATTAGCTGATACCTGTTTTTACAAATTGTTGGAGCTGCTTTAAAATATATATAAAAAAGTGAAAGTTACTTTATGAGGCTTGGGTTAGTTTGATTCCAAAATTAGGTCAGGACAATAAAAGAAAATTCTAGGCTTTTTACACTTGTTATTGTAGGTGTAAGGAAGTCTAAGGGAAACATTACATAAAAGAATACAATAAGGTATTTAAATTACACAGCATGATCAGTGGGAGTTTATCTTAGGTATGCAGGAAGAATTCAACATCAGGCAATCTGTCAGGGTCATTGAACACATTTATAGAATTAAAAATGAAAAAGTATGTGGCTATCTCAATGCAAGAAAAGCTTTGAAAAGGCTCATCTCCTATTTATAAGATAAAAACAAAATAAAAGTCTTACCAAACTAGAAATAGAAGGAAATTTCCTTGGCTTGGCTTGTTAATGGTTATGCAGCAAACACCTTACAATACATGTTGCGAGTTAAGAAGTTTTAGATGCATTTTCTTTAAAGTCAGGAACAAGGAAAGGATGATGTCAAGCAGCATCATAGTTTAAATAGAACTAGAGATCCTTGCCAACATTATAAGGAAAGAAAAAAGTAATCTAGTCTATAAAGACTAGAAAGGAAGAGTTAAATTTCTTTTCCAAGTTTAGAATATTCATTTCTAAAATGAAACATCACATTTAAAAAAAAATTTTTTTTTTAATTTATTTATTTGTCAGAGAGAGGGAGAGAGAGCGAGCACAGGCAGACAGAATGGCAGGCAAAGGCAGAGGGAGAAGCAGGCTCCCTGCTGAGCAAGGAGCCGGATGTGGGACTCGATCCCAGGATGCCAGGATCATGACCCGAGCCGAAGGCAGCCGCTTAACCAACTGAGCCACTCAGGCGTCCCAAGCATCACATTTTTAATTAAAGTGAATTTATATCTTCAAAATAAGTAACTACAACAATAGTTAACAATTTACTAAGAAGTCCTTGGGAGCCAGAAGATATTATTCCTGTTTAACAGATTAAGAAACTAAGACTTAGAGAAGGTAGGTGAATTGCTCAAAGTTGCACAGCAACTAAAAGGACAAAACTAAAATTCAAACCCAAGTCTGTTTGACTCCAAAGCCTATGCTCCTCACTACCCCTAACACCAAGGGGGTTTGTGTGACCACGGGGACATCAAATATTACAGGCCAGATCAGCCTCTGGGCTGAAAAGTTTACAAAGGCTTGGATACTGAAATCAAGGACTTCCAAAGTCTTCTAGAGGATTAAAGATCCTTGCTTTTAAAAACATCCGGGGGTGCCTGGGTGGCTTAGTTAGTTGGTTGAGAGGCCAACTCTTGACTTCAGCTCAGGTCACAATTGGGGTTTTGAGATAGTGGGGAGTCTGCTTGAGAGTCTCTCTCTCTCCCTCACTGCCCCCCCACCCCCCCGTGCTCCCTCACTTTCCCGCTCTCTCTTTCTCTCTCCAAAATAAATAAATATCTTCTAAAAAAATAAAATGGTAAAAATATGTCCAGACCCCCCAATATATTCTGGGGTGTCATGGAAGACTCAGGCTCCGTGTTTCCTCCTGAGTCTTCAAAGAACTGTGAGTTCTAGACCCAGCCTCAAGCCTCCTCTTACCTTGGCTCTTTTTGCAGCTCGGAACTTTGACCTGCAGAAATCTGAGGACATGCTCCGGAAGGTGAGGCCCCATTCTCTTGAGTCTCCTGCCTCCCACACACTGGACCCCAGGGATCAGTAACAGAGTAGGAACCCATGCCCTGTCCTGTTCTTGCGTGTTTCCTCCCTTCCTCCTTGGATCCCTTTCTGCATCAGACCTGGATCCCCCACAGCCCTCTTCCTGGCATTGCCATCTCCAGTTCTAGGTTAGTAGAGCCTGGGGTCTTGGGGGCTGTAGGCAGAGGGACCTTGCCTGATGCCCACAGCTGCCTTCAAGGCCTTTGTGGTAGGCAGTCTTCAGGTCCTGCCATTTCTCCACAGCACATGGAGTTCAGGAAGCAACAGGACCTGGACAACATCCTTTCGTGGCAGCCCTCAGAGGTGAGCCTCATGCAGCATTCCCCCTCCAGACCATCAGATACCCTTCATACCCCTTCCCCAACATCCAGCCTTCTGATGGCTGATAGGCTGGTTTGAGTCAGGACCTCACACCAACCCCCAACCTGGTGCCCAGGTGATCCAACTGTACGACTCTGGTGGTCTGAGCGGCTATGACTACGAAGGCTGCCCCGTGTGGTTCGACATCATTGGGACCCTTGACCCCAAGGGTCTTCTCCTGTCAGCCTCCAAGCAGGAGCTTATCCGGAAGCGCATCAGGGTCTGTGAGCTGCTTCTGCGGGAGTGTGAGCTGCAGAGTCAGAAGGTAAGTGACTGGGTCCAGGATGGGAAGCACATGGAGGGCCCGATCTGTCTAATGGGAGGCACCAAGACCAGGTAGGAGAGGCATGATGCCTCTGCATCTCTCCAGGCCTCAGCACTCTGGGCCTTGGTGGGATGTGACTTCTCTCGTAGTCATCCATCTGTGAGTATCTAACGTGTGTGTGGCACTCGCTGCTGGCGCGTGCCAAGGATCACCAAAGCCCCTTCCCCACTGACGTTGGATGAGAGGTTGACCTTGAGTGCAGTGAACACTCTGGCTCTGTTCCCTGGGAGCCCTGAGAAGAATGGATGGTCAACTTTGCTTATGGAAAAGATGTGCCTGGTTGGAAACTGTGTAACTATAACCTGATGGAGGAGCCATTGCTGCGGGCTAGTGACTCTTGAGACTTGGCACATTGCCGTGGGGCCCTAGAAGCTAATGTGGAATTGCTACCAAAAAAAAATTTTTTTTTTGAGTCCTGTGGGTCATAGGGCTTCCAAGTCAGGAGGACCCACACCGGTCTGTACAGATCTCCTCTTTGCCCTGACTCTGTACTTCCTGGTCCATAGCCTTCAGAACGAATCTGTTGCCAAGTGTGGTCTGATGGCTTTGTGAGTCTAAGTGTCTCCATGAGCCTAAGAGGACCCTGGGGGGGGGGCTTGTGTTACTTCGGGATGACCTGCCTGATGGCGAGGACAGGACCTGTGTCTCCAGTGTCTGTCATGGTGCTGGACACCAAGGAGCCCTTGGCACAGAGATCTGTGACATTAACTGGGCAAAAGCATATGTCAGGCACTGGGCTCTTTGGGAGTTATCTCACTGAATCGCCCTAGAAGTTCTTTCAGAGCCTGGAATTATTGCCACTTCCCAGAAGGAGAAAATAAGGCTCAGAATGGTTAAAAACCCACCCAAGGCTACAGAGCCTGCCAGCAGTGTAGCTCTGGTTCGACACCCCTTGGGACTACAGACGCTGGCTGACCCAGCGTACTGTTGTACAGGGAGATGCCCGATGGGCAACGAATGAGGTCTTTAATTCTACTATTAACTAATTCCGAGCATTCGTGTTGAACAAACAGTGTGATAAGGAGCCACTGTGCCAGGGCTCAGAATGCAGCATTTTCTTAGCCCCTAGGTGGGCTCAATCTGTTTGGAAAACCCTGTGGGCAGTTGCGGGCAGGGGTAGCAGGAAGGTGGAAGCCGTACAGGGTCTCCCTGGCCGGGACCTTCTGGCCAGAGTTGTCTGACTTATATCTCTGTGTTGTCCCATGTAGTTGGGCAGGAAGATTGAGACGGTGCTGATGGTGTTTGACATGGAGGGGCTCAGCCTGAAACACCTGTGGAAACCAGCTGTAGAGGTCTACCAGCAGGTGAGGTAGGCAGCTGGCTTGAGGCCAATAGGGAGCTGCAGTCCACACCAGCTTCCAGTCCAGGGAGGAGGGATCACCCGCTCCCCCCTACCGCAGGGGCCCCCAGAGCAGCCTGTGAAGCTGGCCTGGGGCCCCCCACTTCCAAGGACAAAGAGGAGCACGAGTAGTACAGGGGATGAAGTACATGTCCTGGGGAAGGCGGGTGGCCAGGGGGTGGCGGTGGCAGGGTCTCCTGTCTCAGCAGCATTAAGGGCCACCAAATCCAGGCATAGAATGTGTTGAAGCATGACCTTGACCAGACTCGTCTTGCCACAGTTTTTTGCCATCCTGGAAGCAAATTATCCTGAGACGATAAAGAATTTAATTGTCATTCGTGGTGAGTCCATAATGGGGATGACCCCCTGGGGGAGGAGAGGGGGAAAGGGGGGATCAGTGGGTAAATCACCTAGTTTAGGGCTTCTCAAACCGTCCTTTGTGAAGATCAGGGGGGTTTTGTTTGTTTTTTGCTTTTTTTTTTAGTCAGTCCTTCATAGACTGATACTTTCGGAGTATACAGAATCTGCTCTGACAGCAAATGTCAACTAAGTTTTAAGTTTCTAAATGTAAATGGGTATTTTCTTTATTTTTCTCAGTGTGGAATGGTAACAGATCGTTCAAGGACCACACTACTGGTAGAAATGCTTGGAGTGGGAATGGTCCCTGTCTGTGATGGTTGTACAGTGAGGGGCCCACCATGTGTGCTCTGGGGTCAAATGATCTGCTTTCCAATTTGACTAGCTCTGTGATTGCGAGCAAGTCTACTTAACTTACTAAGCCTCAGTTTTCCCAGTCTGTAAAATAGGGATGCAATGACAATATCCCGTAAGACAGCCAGGAGGTTAAATGAGACAGTCTGTGGAGGAGCAGCCCCCAGAAAGTGTCCAGTCAGTGTGAGCAGTTCAGGTGGGACATGAGGTCAAATGCAGATGCTCCATCTACTTGCACCCAAGAAAATTCCGAGGCAACTTGGGAAACGTGTGAGTGTGGACGGGAAGAGGCACTATTGGGAAATCTACATTACTGACACCCTACAACTGGGTGGGGGAGGCAACCATTTATTGAGAGCCAGGCATTGTGTCACGTGTTATGCATACATAGTTTAATTTATCTCTATTTTATAGTTAACGGCACTAAGACTCAGAGAGGGTGAGTAACTAGCTGAAGGTCACACAGCAGGCAGTAGTAGAATCTAGATCAATCCAACTCATATCCAGCCCAGGGCCCTAGCCGTGACTATACCTCCAAGTCCTCTCTAGCCCAGCTTTCATGTGTTTCAGCCCCCAAGCTGTTCCCCGTGGCCTTCAACTTGGTCAAATTTTTCATGAGTGAGGAAACGCAAAGGAAGATAGTGATTCTGGGAGGTGAGTGACTCGGCCTCCTGCCTGTGCCCATCTCTTCCTGGGCAAACAGAGGTCAATGTGAAAGGTCCCATTTCTCCCTGCCTCGTCCTCTTTAATCAGGTACTGACCTTGGCCTGACCTCCCACCCGCCTTTGCACACTCTGATGAAGCTTCGGGTCCTGGTCCCCAGCCTGGGTGGCCACATAAAGCATTTGGGTGCTTTCAGGAGTAGGGGCTCAGGGGAGTGAGCTAAGGGCACATCAGCTTTCCTCCCTGGGTGTGGCTTCTCTGCCCTCTGTTGAGCCTCCCTGAGCCCCCCATTGTCCCCTACTGCCTGCCACCACCTTGCTCCCCCACAGGCAACTGGAAGCAGGAGCTGCCAAAATTCGTTAGCCCCGACCAGCTTCCCGTGGAGTTTGGGGGGACCATGACTGACCCTGATGGCAACCCCAAGTGCCTGACCAAGGTACAGGGTGCTCAGAGGATGGGGAATGAGGGGATATGACCACGGTGTAGTGCTCGCTCACCAGCTCTAACCCACAGATCAAATACGGGGGTGATGTGCCCAAGAGCTACTACTTGCGTAACCAGGTGAGGACACACTATGAGCACACGGCGACCGTGGCCCGAGGCTCCTTCGTGCAGGTGGAGAACGAAATCCTGTTCCCAGGCTGTGTGCTCAGGTAGGGATGGCAGCCACACCACTCCTGGGCACAGCTGGGAGGGGCCCGGAGCCCAGGCATATGTCATCTGTGGGGCCCTGTCCCCTGCAGGTGGCAGTTTGCATCGGAAGGGGCAGACATCGGCTTCGGGGTTTTCCTGAAGACCAAGAGGAGCGAGCAGAAGCAGGAAGGGGACATGGTGGAGGTGTTGCCCATCCAACGCTACAAAGCTCATGTGGTCCCTGAGGACGGGAGCCTCACCTGCCTCAAGGCCGGCGTCTGTAAGAGCTGTAGGATTCACTGGAGTCACCTTCCTCCTTATGGCCGAGAAATGAGCCAACACCTCTTGCCCAGGCTGTCCCGCTTGCCCTCTTTTTCCAGCTCTCGGAGAGAGGGAGGGGGTCTCTGCAAGTTACTAGATTCTGTAGCGGCTGGGGGAATTGGCTTCGAGATGTTAGGTCTGGTGAGTAGCCCCTGGGTATGGGTAACAGGGCAGAGAAGCATTTTAGAGAGTGGGATTCACAGCCTGAAGCCCCAGACTCAGCTCCTGGGAACCCCTTCGACAGCACTCAACGGGCTGAGAGACAGGTAGGTAAAGAGATGTGGGCTACCCTCCAGGGGTCCCCAGCTGCCCAGGTGCATAGGCAGGTCCTTGTGGGAATCCCAAAGAGAGGATTCCTCCATGTGCTTATCCTTCATTCTCAGGCCACCCAAGACAGATGCAGTTAGGTCCGTCTCTCCAGAGGCAGTGCTCCCCAGGGACAGCACTGACCTGCCTCTCTTGGTAACAGAGCTAGGAGAAGGGAAACCCAGGATTGAGGAGCATGAGTTTTACTAATGCTCTGGTTAACACGTATCTAGTTCACCTTTGTGGAGAGGGAGAATCAGAAGGGCGGAGACCCAGAAATTTGGATAACTCATCACATCCGAGAGTTCCCTTTGTACCTTGGCATTGAAGGGAATGCCTTCTTTGAGAGGCATGATGGGAAAGTGGCTTGTGGAGCTCAGCCCTTCCCCCTGGGGAGAGCAGGGGTCCTCTCTCGGTTCGAGCATCAGGATAAGGGAATCCTGGTCCTTCCCTTCCCTTGCTCTGTACTCATCGGGAAGTCCTCTCCACCTCTGTAACCTCAGCGTCCTCATCCTGAAAATGGGGATGATAGTATTCCATGGGGCTGCTTTGAGGGTTCAGAAAGCTGGGAGCGCCAACGTGACGCCTGACACATCGAAGGGGCTGCCGCATGCCGGTGGCTATTATTCCTCTTGTTAGCCCAAGGCAATGGCTTGAGCTGTGGGCGCTGGGAGTGGGGCAGTGGCCAACCCTCCGGCACCACCCACAGTCCTGGGCCCATGCAAATATGTCAGGTTGGTTTTGTGGTACAACTTCTCCACCCTTGCAGATGTCCTGCGCTTTGACAACACCTACAGCCTGATGCACACCAAGAAGGTCAGCTACACCGTGGAGGTGCTGCTCCCAGACAAGGCCTCCGAGGAGAAGCTTCAGGGTCTCGAGGCGAGGAGACCATCCCCAGCACAGTGAAGACCCCGGCTGCCTCTGTGCCTGTGGTTTTCAACCCCATAGCACTGCCTGTCCCTGCCCTCCCAGGCACAGGGGCAGAGCAGGAAGGGGACACCCAGTGCATCGGCCACACTGAGGATTCAGACAGGCTCCTGATCCCCTGTTTGCGGAGACCAAGGACACTAGTCCCGGGACTCACCAACACCTGGCGATCTGGCCTGGGAGCATGTGCCTGTGCCCCAGGCCATGCAGGGAGAGCAAAGTATCAAGTCTGAAAGAGCAGGGACGCCCCGTCTCTGCACCTGGGGACTCAGTGGGTGGGGATAGGGGTAGCTGGAGGTGGCCTGGTGAAAGGATGGGGCCAGCTAAGTGGTAAAGTGGAGGATCTTGGTTCTGGAAGGGCACCAAGGCCCTTTAGACTTGCCCTCCTGCCTTTGGAGGGAAGATCAGGAATGGAGCATGAGGCCCAGCAGGGATAACCATGGCGAGGACGAGCCATGCTTGGTCACCCAGAGCTAGTCTGATAGACTGAGTCTATCAGAATTCTCAGTGACCCTGGCCTCCCTCTCACCACCTGCCATGATCCAGCTGATATTCAGCTTGGGTTCTTTCTGGCTCAGGAAGGACCAGGACCATAGCAGAGCTGGAGGGCCATGGAACATGCTGGAATAAAGTAGAATGTGCTGGGTTAGAGCTGCCAGTCCCCAGCGTGCTTATCCTAGACTCTCATTTGCTTCTTGGAGAACTGTCGAGCTTTTCTTCCATCTTTGTGTCTTGCTAGAGGGACAGCTAGGGTTGTCTGTCAACAGCCCACTACCCCGCCCCAAATGTGACTCTATAGCTGGCTGGTGATGGCTGGTGATGGCTCCCACATCCCACAGTCAGGATCATTGTGTGTTTGAGCGCCCAGAATGACCCAGCGCAGCCGCTGAGTGGTCAGATGTCCCTGTTAAAGGGGTCCTTGGTGCAAAGGATTAGCATTGTGGCTGCCAAGATATTTACCAGAGGCAGGAAACCTCAGCTAACACCAACATCTAGGTGCTCTGCAAACAAGAAGCCGGCTTGGGCCCCTTTCTTACTCTCAGATTCTGTGCTTTCATTTTTTTCCAGTTAATAGCTTTCCTGATTTCCCAGGGCCTCTTCTTCCCAGGCAAGAAAACAATGAGGCTTGGGAAGGCGGGGGTCTTCAGGTGAGCTATGTGATGTCCTTGGGGCCCCAGACCCTCCACTGTGGCAGGCTGCATCACCCATGGTCCAGCACACATAGTCTGAAACAGGGGCTCTGCTGCTATAGAAAGCCAACGAACTCACAGAAACACAATTTAAAGCCAATGCATGGAGGCATGGCTGATCCAACAGCGTAGGAGGAGTTTGAAAAGAAAAAAATATGGTCCTGCCAGCGCCAAGGAGAGAGCCCAGGGCTGCTGGGTGAAAATCATATGACGCCCTTGTGTCCAAGGGGTGCTCCTGCCTCCCCACCGCAACGGGCTCTCCCACCACCACCCTACGGCATGCTGTGGCCACCCTCCGCGGACCCAGAGGCACTTGGGCATTTCAGAGCCATCTTCCTGCAGCACAAGCTAGAGAGGGTATGGCTGGCTGCGGTTGTAAGGGTCCAGGTCAGGTTTCCCTGGGCCCACCCCATGTCATGATGAGGGAGCTCACACTTCCTCATTTCAGCCTCACATTCCCCAGCCGAAAAACAAGGGGTTCTTGGATTTGAACCTGAACCTTGCTTTTCCAACCACCCACAGCAAATTTCCCACAATGTGTTTGCACAGCCTTCTCTGGTTTCCTTGCAACTAGCAGATTGGTCCGTGTATAAGGGTTTAATTTACACAAATATGGGCCGCCTGGGGAGTGGCAAGGAACGGAGGCCTCAGGGGTGGGGTGCGGGCACCAGTGACCTTGAATCTCAGAGCTGGTAGAGTGTACTGCGTGTGAACCTGTGAGTACAGTGGTCATCTTGGGACGTGAGGACAGGATGTCCTGTCCGGCAAGGTGGACAGGGAGCTTGTCCTCAACAACTCCATCCCTCACTCGACACCATCACCTCTTTACCAAAAAAAAAAAAAAAAAAGGGAGGGAGGGGAGTAGCCCAGAGAAGGGCTGGCTCCCCTGAGGTTTGTTTCTTCCTTCCATTCACTCATCAATGTTTATTGAGTGCCCAGCACCGGGCCCTGCAGGTCCTGGGCACACGGGGTGCTGAGCTTACCCCAGTCGGCTGGCAGAAAGCTTACCTGCACCAAGTGGGTGGCTCGGTGGGGCAGGAGCCAAATTCTGGGGGAGTACCCAGCAAAAAAACCCAAACCTGATGGGGTATCAGAAGTGCTTTGCCAAAGGCAGGGACCCCTAAAGGGAGAGCTGAAGGTGTACGTGAGCCTTCCAGACAGAGGAATGGAGTGAGAACAGCTGTGGGGTGTTTGAAGCTAGAGGAAAGCCAGAAGGGCCCTTAGGTGACGCTGGAAATGGGTCACTGATGTTTGCTGTTTCTTTGTGAATAACTGTGTACACATTAGGTACATTAGTTAATAAGACTATTTCATAATGGAGGTTACAAAACAGAGATTTGTCTTTGTCAAGAAAAATTTGTTGTTTGTCAAGAAAAGTGGCAAATGTCAAGGAAGAGTGGCAAAAGCTTGGCAGGAAGCCATGGATCAAAGCTCTTGCTCAAAATGAGGTGGTTGGAAATAGCCAGCGCTTCCCTGTCCAGAGGCGTGGAGGCAGGGCCTGTCTTTCCCAGGGCTGATCTCCTAACTGGAATCCTAACAATATTCCAGGGGAAGCAGGGAAATAAGCTGGGGAGGGGGAGGTGTTATGTATAGGGTTTTTTGAGGGCAGTTGGGAAGGCTCTCCTGCCCCTCAAATCTCTAAGTCAGTTCAGCTCACCTTCCAAGATCCCAGGCCAGAAGGGCCCCCAGTGTGGGACAATCACAGCTTCACAATCACTAGAGCAAGTCTTTGGCACTCCAGGGCTTGGCAGGCCACAGTATGACCCCTTCCATGAAACCCCGAAACAGACGGGGGTTCTAGCGAGGATGCCAAGGCTCAGTTAGAGGGAGTGCGGTGGCCAAGGGCTCAGTGTCTAATGGCAGGGGTGGAGCCAGCACTCAGGTTAGCTGCCAGCAGTGCCCCCGCCCTGCCTTTCAGAGGAGGACAAGGTCAGTGTGGGCAGGTGGGCCCCTGCCAGAGAGGGCAAGCCTGGGACAGAGAGGGGCGCTGGCCTGGGTCTGAGGAAGCCACCTCTCTGTGGGATGGCCACTGGGCCAGGCTCTTCTCCGTGGGCCAGGACCAAGCTAATGCAGGAAGCATCACCCCCTCTCTACCAAGGAGGTGAGGCCTGGGGCAGGAAAAGTGACTTGTCAGGACACCCAACATAAAGGGGAGAAGGTAGGATGTGAAGAGGGGTTCATCCATCCAGACAGCCCAGGTGCTAAATGAGCACATTGGGTGGGCAGGCTTCAGGCTTGGTGACTTTAGAGAGGAGGGGGCCGCCATAGGCTTGGGCGGGGTGGCGCTCCGCTGTCTGCTCTCAGCCACCAGGGGGCGGTGTTGGTAGTACGTCTCTCGCTCTGCAGCAGAAGCGCGAACAGGACCCCTCCGGAATCTGGCTGGTGAAGGGTGGATTTGCAGGCGGCTTGAGGCGAAGTTCACTGGGCCCAGCCTGCCGGTGGGCCCATGCGGAGCAGCCGAAAGAGGTGGTCCCATCTGGGTTCAGATCCTGGTTCTGCCCCTTGCTGGTTTTCTCTCTAGATCCCTGTAGACTCTGTCCTTCATCCTTTGGCTGCCATAATCCGTCATCTCTTGCTTGGATTATTAGAAAGGTGTCCAGGAGTCAGTCTCCCTGTGCCCGTTCCTACCGCCTCCCAGGTGGCTCCATGGAAAAAGCCTTTCAGAAATGAAAATCTGATCATCACTTCCTGTGGGAGCCCTTCCCTGGCTTCTCCTTTCCTCCCGGGAAAGTTCAGCTTTCACTGGTGGCTTATAAGGCCCTCTGTGACCTGCCCATGGCACCGCATTGCAGCTTCGCCCAACCCAGTGAACTCACCAATTCATTAGACTCCTTCCTGCCTCCCTGCTTTTATTCATGCTGTGCTCTCCGTCTGGGACTCCCTTCCCAGTCTTGTTCTGTGCACCCTCGAGGCTCCCAAAGCCCTCTTTCCCTGGCCAAGCCCCTTCCCCAGTCCCTAGCAGAGTTAGAGTCTCGTCTCCATGCTCTTGTTGCAAGGGGGCCAGTGTTTATCATGAGAGTCATCATCTGTCTCATGTCTGTCTCTTACTCCCCACCAGCTGCCGGGCCAGGCTACACTCCCCAGATGTCCAATAAAGCCTTGCAAAAAAAAAATAGATACCATTTACTGAGCACCTATGCAGGCCTGCTGCCCTTGTACTATCTTGTCTGATCTTCATGGCAGCCTTGTCAGATAAATACAGTCGTCCTGGTAATATAGGGGAGGAAAGTAAGGCTCGGAGACATGGTAGTTTGCTCAGTGATGGTGTCAAGACTGGGATTCAGGATGTCTGACTCCAGAGTGACATGTCTCCCTCGCCCATCTCCTGGGTCATACCAGGAGCACTGCCAGAAAGCAGAGACGAACAGCATGACTCAGCACCAGGGAGAGACCCAAGTAGAGGGTCAGACAGCCACAGAACAAAGGAGAAGGAACCGGAAAAGATGGGCCCACCCAGCTGTGTCCCCGTCCTGGAGATGACGGTAGGCCTGACAATAATTATAAAAGACAACACAAAATAACAATAATAGTAATAGTAATAGTAATAGTAATAATAGTACATAATAATGTACTATATAATACATATATAATAATATATGTAATATATAATAATAATAATAATAATAATAAAAGCCAACACTTACTGGCTCAGTTCACTGGCATGTGACTCTTGATCTCAGGGTCATGAGTTCGAGGCTCACATTGGGTATAAAGTAAATAAACGTAAAAAAAAAAAAAGCCAACACTATTGATCATTTACCATGTGCCAGGCAGTGAGTGTTTACTGGCTTCTTTTTTTTTTTTTTGGTTACTGGCTTCTACCAGAGGTTCCAGGGTATGGCGTGGGTGGCCCCCCCTGCCCCCCCTGCCTTCAGCTCAGGTCATGATCTCGGGGTCCTGGAATTGAGCACTGTGTCGGTCTCCCGGATCAGTAGGGAGTCTGCCTCTCCCTCTCCTTCTGCTGCTCCCTACTGCTCGTACTTCCTCTCTGTCTCTCTGTCTCTCAAATAAATTAATAAAATCTTTTTTAAAAAAATCAGTCACATTTCTATACATTAACAGGGAACATTCAAAAAGCAAAATTAAGAAAATAATTTCATTTACATCAGCATCCAACAGTAAAGTACTCATGTATGACCTTAACTAAAGACGTGAAAGATTGATACACTGATAACCACAAAATATTGTTGAAGGAAATTAGAGACTACTAAGGTGAAAAGACACCTACACTTAACGCTGTTAAGATGGCACTATTCCCTAAAGTGACCTACCAATTCTGGGCAATCCCTACCCAAATCCCAACTGCCTCTTTTGCAAAAATGAACAAGCCGACCCCAAAGTTCCTGTGGAAATGCAAGGGACTCAGAATAACCCAAACAATCTTGGAAAAGTAGAATGAAGTTAGGGAGGACTTGCATTTCCTGATTTTAAAATTTAATATAAAGCCTCAGTCATCAAAACAATGCGGTACAGGCATAAGGATAGACATACAGATCACTGGCAAAGAACCTAGAGTCCAAAAATCCACTCATCTGCGGTCAAGTGACTTTCGACATGTGTGCAAAGACCGTTCAATGAGAAAAGAATAATCTCTTCAACAAATACTGCTGGGGGTTGCCTGGGTGGCTCAGTGGGTTAAGCCTCTACCTTCGGCTTGAGTCATGATCTCTGGGTCCTGGGATCGAGCCCCACACCGGGCTCTTTGCTCAGCAGGGAGCTTGCTTTCCCCTTTCCCTCTGCCTGCCTCTCTGCTTATTTATGATCTCATTCTCTCTGTCAAATAAACAAATAAATAAAATCTAAAAAAAAAAAACAAAAACAAACCAAATACTGCTGGGACAACTCAACTACAACATGGGAAGAAGCCAGTTGTCAAAGACTAGATGATTCTCTTCATATGAAATATCCAGAACAGGGAAATCTATAGAGATAGAAAGTAGATTTGCAACTGCCAGAGGCTGGAGTAGGGGAGCAGGAAATGGGGAAGGGCTGCTAATGGGTATACAGGGGTTGGTTTTCTGGGGGGTGATGAAATGTTCTATAATTAGGTAGTGATGATAGTTGCACAACTTTGTGAATATACTAAAAAAAATCATTGAATTGTACACTTTAAGAGTGGTGAATTTATGACACGTAAATTATAACACTTAAATTTTTTTTAATTTAAGGAGAAGACAAAACTGCCCAAGAGTAAAGATGGAAAGTAGATTGTCTCGGGGTGCTACCCAGAGCATCATCACAACTCTGGTGGGGCACCCCCAAATTCCCTTCCATCTTCTATTTGCAAGCCATCCCCACCTCACCTTCCAGCCCTCTGAATGAACCCTCCCCACTTGCCTCTATCCAACAATGCTCATCCCGCTTACCCCGTAGGAAGGCTTCTCTTGGGCCCCCTTTGTACTGGCCCAACGAGTTTTGGCATGATCCATCTAGGGGAGGGTGGAAAGGAATGTGACCCTGCTGGGGCTCAAGGGGCCTGAGTAGCAGCCTTTTCACATTTCCTAGTAACCACCTAGAAGGAGGGGTTCCAGGGTGTGCCGTGGGTGGCCCCATCTGCCCCCCTGCCATTGTTTGCTTCTGTGGTTGTTGCCATGGTCCACAGAGAGTCTGGCAAACTAAGAGCTAAACACAATCTGGGGATTTACTGGGAGAAGACATGCATGTAGTGTGGGTGGGGCTTGGGGGCTCTCCTTTGCCAGGGCCTTTGTTTCAAAGGAGGGAAATTAATTCTGCTGGCCTCAAGACACTCCACAGCCCAAGGGGTGTGGACCCAGGCTTCCCAACACACGATGATGATGATATAGACCATTTATTGAGTACTTAGTATGTTCCAGGCACAACGTTAAGCCTTCTGAGGGAAGGCAGGGCTGGGGAGTGGCTCTGGTGCAGGTTCCAGAATCAGACAGGCTTAGGTTCGAATCTTGGCTCCCCATTTCCTGGCTGTGCGACCTCAGAAAATTTTCTTACTCTCTCTGATCTTCCATTTATTTGCAAAATGGGAATACCCCTACCTGTTTCCAAATGGTCCAATAATGATGTCATACTCTAAGCAGAGAGGAAATGCTCCACAAATGGGGGAGACTGTGGGCTCCATGCAGACAGAGACCTAATCCATCTGGTTTACTGCAATATCCCCAGCATTCCCCTCCACATGCTCTTCAGTTTCCCATCTCCACACCTTTGCTCATGCACTTTCCCTCCACCTGGGATGCACTTTCCTCTACTCCAATCTCCATCCTTCTTTTATGAAAGTCTGGCTCAAATGCTACCTGCATCCCATTGGTGTGACTTCTGTGCCTGGGTCCTCCCTCTGATAAGGATGGAAGCTCCTGGAGCTGAGACTGTGGGATCATCTAATAGCGCAAAAGCAGAGTGCTTAATTGCCTGGCAAACTCTGGCTAAGTTTAATTAACTTCTCTATACCTCAGTTTGCTTGTCTATAAAATGAGCTTAACAACGGTGTCTACCCCTAGGGGTGTTCTGAAGTTTAAATGAGGCAATGTACTTATGATGGGGCTTGGCATGGAATAAGCCTTCAATAAGTATAATAAACCTACACTGTCCAATATGGTAGCCACAACCCACATGGGGTGATTTAAAGTAAAACTAATCAAAATTGAATTTAATTGAATTCACACTTGAATTCCTCAGTCTCATTAACCATTTTCCTATGTGACTAGTGGCCAGAAAATATGTTGAATAGGACAGCTGAGATACAAGACATTTCCATCTTTGCAGAAAGTTCTGTCGGCCAATGTTGTAAATGATGATGCTGTGTGCACAACAGGTGTTCCCTTCTGGCTCTCCCTGCCCAGCCCCTGATGTCCCTAGAAATAACTGGGGCACCTCACATGAAAGGGATGAGGGAGAGAAAGGAGACTGGTGGGAAATAAGAAGGATTAGGGGCTAATGAGAGGGCAGTTGAGGAACCTAATCTCCACCTGCTCCCAGCCTGGCCGGAAGTAGGTGTGGACAGCAGCCAGGGGCTTTGCAGAAAGAGGATGGAATGTGAAGTGGGGTGGGGTTGAGGTGTGGAGTTACCTAATTGCTTCTGAGTGCGCCTGGCAGGTGCCTCAGATTGAGGGAGATGGCTAACAATGCCCCCCTTCTCCTTCTGGGCCAGATTCTACCAGGGGCCCAGAGCAAGGAAGATATCCAGCACTAACCAAAGTCAGCTAGCCCAAAGAGTTTCCAAGATAGGGCACCTGGGTGCCTCAGTTTGTTGAGCAACTGCCTTCAGCTCAGGCATGATCTGTAAGTCTCAGGATTGAGTCCCACATCAGGCTCCCAGTTCCATGGGGAGTTGCTTCTCCTTCTGACCTCCTCCCCTCTCATGCTCTCTCTCACTTTCTCTCTCTCTCAAATAAATAAATAAAATCTTAAAAAAAAAAAAAAGAAGTCCCAAGATAGCCCAGGGATGGGGACATAGGATGCCCACAGACAGGGAACCTGGGAGAGCCCTGGGCAGAGTGCCTTGAGCTAGTCCAGGGGTTGTTTCAGTCCCCACAGACCCCATCAAATCGTGAAGATATGGCCACACAGGTGTGGTGGGCTCTCAAGCAGATGCGGCCCGGGTTCCTTCTCTTAGATAGTTGTTGACAACGTGGCCTCTGCTCTACTGGAGTTTCTGACAGCTGGACAAAAATAATCCCTTAGATGTGATGACCCTTGACAGTCTATATGTCTCCTTAGATCTTCCCTCCAACTGCACAAGGACAGGGCAAGCACTGGTAGTCCCATTCCATAAATGAGGCAAGTGACTCTCAGAGATGTTCTCTTGAAAGGGAGGTCTCATAGGGGAATGGGGAGCTGGGCCAGGCCTTGTAGGCAGGTCTAATGGTGGGATATCAGGCAGCATGACAGAAATCAAAGGACAGGGAAATCTTCTGGGCTTTCTTCATCACCTTGCATACTTGGTGGACACCCCTCACTGATCAGGTGTTTAAAAACCCAAGAAACATTTTTAAAAAATGCAAAAAACCAAGAAACACCCTTACTACCCCCAAGACCATCCTTATGCCCCACCTCTTCCTTAGGGCCCAGGGAATGTGAGATCCCAGACAAAGACCCTCATGCCCTCATGATGTCAGCGATGAGAAAGCAGGCAACAAGGTGGGAGTGCTCAGCCCTTCCCCATATTGAAGGTGCAGGGTCAGCATCACATGATAGGACTTGAAAGACACCAGGAAAAGTAGTGTCAACCCAGTAGAAAAAACAGACCTTCAGCAAGGACACAGCCTGTCTCTTCTTGAACATGGACACTTGGTGCAAAAGGATATGAGTTTCCCACCCCAACAAACTAAAGGAACTCTGCTAGCTTGAACAAGTCCCTGAGTCTTATCGGTCAGAGCTGGGTTTAGGGGGTGCCCTTTGCAGAACGCTAAGTGTGGGGTCTCTTCATTAAGGAGATGGGAGATTGATGATGGGAGAGAAAGGGTGCCTGCAGGGGGCAGTCTTCATTCCTCCTGAAATCCCCCCTTTCTCTGGAGGCCTGGAAGCATGGGTGGGGATTTGAAAGGCACTCAGCCTGGGCTCCAAAGCCCTCTGGCGTGCTCTCCTGTGCCCACCTGCACCCCGCCCCCAGACCTGTCCCAGAGCCAAGCACGGGACCTCGCTTAATCCCAGTTATGTAACATGCAATCCAACAGTTGGCCAAGGAGGAGGTGCCTGGAGCCACACCCAGAAGTGGGGGCAAAAGGCCCCAGCTAGGTAGGGCCACAGATGAGGCTCGGTTTCTGCCTGGAGTGGCCCCCACTCCTCCAGCCTCACCCAGACACCATGAGTGGCCGAGTCGGAGACCTGAGCCCCAAGCAGGCAGAGACCCTGGCCAAGGTGAGAGCCCCTTTCCTTGAGTCCCAGAAGAAAAGGGCGGAGGAGAGGGGGGAGGGGGTGGCCGGAACCCTGCCCCACTCTGTTGGCTTAGTGTGTTTTTGACATTTTCTCTTTACTGTCACCTTACCTAGGGTCATGTTCCACAGCAGCCAGTGATAACAGCTCTGTCCAGGGCAGGGGTTGAGGGAAAAGTACCACATCCAAGCAGTAATAGTGTGTGTGCCAGATCAAACTTGACTTCTTTTGTGGGAGACAGTATCAGAGAGATTTACCTACAGCTGACCCCACCCCAGCCATTCCTCCCAGGCCCCTTCGGTGGAACCCGAGGATGCTAATGGTTTGCCCTCTAACTCTGTTTCCCCTCCTTCCCGAGGACCCTGAAAGATGACCTGTCTGTAAGGGTGAGAGGGACAGCAGGGTGAGTGGTCAGCACCACGGCCAATGGGGAGGAGAACATGCAATCACTAACCATGCTTTTGTAGAAGATGGGATGAAAAAAGGCAGAAGCCTCAGCAGGCTAATACATGGAAAGAACTATGAATGCACTCATACTCCAATCCTCTTACCCACCCACCCACACAATCAGTCATTTATTCAGTCATTTATCCTTTTTTCTTCCATCCTCCCACCCCACCTACCCAACCATCCATCCATCCCTCCTTTCTGTCTCTTTTCCCAACGATCTCTCTTTCCTCTATTCTCCCATCTCTCCCTCCTTCCATCCACTGATTTCTCCTTCATTCTTTTTCCATCCACCCACCCCCTCAACCATCTAAGCATTCATCCATCCATCCATCCTCTTTCTGTCCATTTACTCAGGATCTATCCTTCCTTCCATTCGTCTCCCCATCTACCCATATACCTGTCTCTCATCCTATCCATTTGTCCACCCATCCTTCCATCGTCATGGGCCAGACTGCATGTGGAAAAGTGATGATGAAAACAATTATTGAGTCTGGGGGCCAAGGTTCAGTGCAAAAGCCACTTTAACCAGCATCTCCCTTCCCAGTTCCGAGAAAATGTGCAGGACGTGTTGCCCGCCCTGCCCAATCCTGATGACTATTTCCTTCTGCGCTGGCTCCGAGGTGAGGCCAGAGGTGGGGGAGACCAGGGTGAGGGGCAGTGAGAGGGGCCTGGTCCCAACTGCTCCAGAATAACTCATGGCTCTCAGGATCCAATCACACCATCTTGCTTCACATGCTCAGATCCAGGAGAGGGGAGGGTGCCGGGAAGGAAGGTCCTACCCGGGCCCCTAGTGCCATGCATAGCTCCTCACAGTCCAGGACCAGGACAAAGTGACTACAAGGCAGCCTCTCTCCTGCCTCACACCTTCCTTCCATCTTCACACAGCTCGGAATTTCGACCTGCAGAAATCAGAGGCCATGCTTCGCAAGGTGAGACCTGTCTAACCATGGAGATTTGGGAAGTGTTTTGTGGGGCGCAATCCACACCTCCAGCTCCTATCTCCACCCCCTCCCTGGAGGTGCTGGGAGCCCAACGGGGCCTTACCTCTCCTCTCCCTTTCAGTATATGGAGTTCCGGAAGTCCATGGACATTGACCACATCCTTGATTGGCAGCCCCCAGAGGTGAGCCAACCCCTCCCCCAACTCCCCAGTCTTTTACAGACATAACATTCAAGCAGCCTCTGGGTCACTGGAGAACACGAGTGAAGGGCTGCAAGCCTGAGAGGCCCGTGGAACTGCTTGCAGGCCTCCAAGCACCTCTCCTCTAATAAATACGAACATTTTCTGGGTGCTTATGAGGTCCTGGCCTGAGTTAAAACTTTAACTGCATGAATTTACTTAGTCATCACAACTCAGTGAAGTGGGTACAACTGTCCCTGTTTTACAGATGAGGGGACTGAGGTCCAGCAAAGGTTAAGCATGCTACCCAAAGTCTCACAGCCTCAATGTCAAGTTGGGATTTGAATTCACACGAAACTGGCTCTTCACCACCACAGATAGCTTGTCCCTCTGAGCTTTCACTCCTAGGGCCTTGATCAAAGCATCCTGTCTGTGCGGGAAAGAAATTGAGCCCACCAAGTTGCTGGAGAGAACAGTCCCACCACTGGTACTCTTAGTAAAGCAATGGGCATAGTTTCATTTGTAGAGCGTGAGTTCTGGGCCAGGCACTGTGCTTTGCCAATATGATCTTGGGGACTTTACCTAAGGGAGAGATTATCCAAACCATTTTACAGAAGAGAAGTGTAATGGGACTCAGGAAGGGACTGTCACTTTTTCAAGGATGCACAGCAAGGACGCAGTAGTGTCTCTATTTGGACCAAATATATTGACCTTCAGAATCCATGTTTTCGGGGCACCTGGGTAGCTCAGTGGGTTAAGCCTCTGCCTTCGGCTCAGGTCATGATCTCAGGGTCCCGGGATCAAGCCCTGCATTGGGCCCTCTGCTAGGCAGGGAGACTGCTTCCTCTTCTCTCTCTGCCTGCCTCTCTGCCTACTTGTGATCTCTGTCAAATAAATAAATAAAATCTTAAAAAAAAAAAGAATCCATGTTTTCCATCACTAAGCCCAACTTTTCTCAATGGAAAGGGACGTGGGAGATGTTGGGGGACAGAATTAAGGGGCCAAGAGGCCTTCAGCCAGACCCAGCTGACACCTGGCTTTGCCATGTACTCTCTACAAGCAAGGCAACCCCCCCAGGGTCCCTTAGTTTTCTCACCTGGACAATAGTGCCACCCTTCAGGGAAGGGGCAGTGCTTGTACCATGCTGTGTGCAGGCTTGGGTCATCCAGGTCAGCCTAGTATGGGGGTCTCTGGAGAAGTGCATAATGCCAAGTTCTGTGTATCTTTCCATGCCCAGGTGATTCAGAAGTACATGCCTGGTGGCCTGTGTGGCTATGACCGGGACGGCTGCCCGGTGTGGTACGACATCATTGGGCCGCTTGACCCAAAGGGCCTGCTCTTCTCAGTAACCAAGCAAGACCTGCTTAAGACCAAGATGAGGGACTGCGAGCGCATCCTGCATGAGTGTGACCTGCAGACAGAGCGGGTATGGTTCAAGCTGAGTGGGGCGGGCAGCTGGGTGCAGGTGAGGCTGCCAGGGGACATAGTCCCAAGATCACACTGTGCTCTCTGCTGTCACAGTCAGAGGACTCTGGGGTCAAACCATCTCAGCAGCTCTGCTGCTTCCTAGCTGTGTGGTCTTAGAGAGTCATGTCCCCTCTCTAAGCTTGTTCCTCACCTACAAAACAATAATAATAATAAATAACGGTTGCAAAGATTAAATGAGATAATGCAAATGCATGGCCCAGCACACAGAGCCTCATGCATATTTCTCAACAATACTAGTTACTTTTATTCCTTCTGAGTCTGCTGTTCCTTCTGTTCAGATAACTCTATCCCCCAGTGCATCGCTACTTCCCACACTTCCCTTGGCTCTCTCCCTTCTATCATTCAGGTCCCAGACTTAGATGTCACCTTCTCTGAGGTCCCTATCTGGGTTAACATGTGTACCCGCAGCTCCTGTGCTGTTTACTTGCAGCACTTACCTCGGGACTTATAGCGACCTAGTGGCTTGTCAATCTCCCCAAGCAGAATGTGAAGCTTTTGAGCACAAGAGTATTATAGGTTATACTGTCCATGTCTGGCACAAAACAGGTGTTTAATGAATATCAATGGGGGGGCGCCTGGGTAGCTCAGTGGGTTCGGCCTCTGCTTTCGGCTCAGGTCATCATCTCAGGGTCTTGGGATCGAGTCCTGCATCAGGCTCTCTGCTCAGTGGAGAGCCTGCTTCCCCCTCTCTCTCTGCCTGCCTCTCTGCCTGCTTGTGATCTCTGTCTCTCTTTCAAATAAATAAATAAAATATTTTAAAAAGTAAGTATCAATTGGACAAACTGAAGGATGAATGGATGGTTGAATTGTGGTATGGATGGATGGATGGGTGGGTCAATTAATGGATGGATAGACAAACGGATGGATGGACAGATGATAAACAGATAATGCATGATGGATGGATGGATGGATAGTTAGATAGATGGATGGATGGGTAGGTGGATGTGTGGGTAAATGCATTCAGTTTTGTCCATTTGTTCCTCTGAGGACAGAGTAGGGGACTGGTAGAATCACTGAGGGGTCAAATGCTAGGGTCACCATGTCCCAAGTTCTGAGCCTGCACCCTGAACCTTGGGACTAGTCTTCGCTTTCATCCTTGCAGCTGGGGAAGAAGATTGAGACCATTGTGATGATATTTGACTGTGAGGGCCTGGGACTGAAGCACTTCTGGAAACCTCTGGTGGAAGTGTACCAAGAGGTGAGAGGAGAAGGCCCCATGGGTGACTCCTGCTTTCCTTAATGATGAGCTTGGTCTTCTGTGACCTTGTTGATCACTCAGAGCCAGGATTTGGTAAAAGGTGGTGGACTTTCTGGGCTCTGGCACTGCAACGCAGGACCCAAAGGGCCTTAATGTGTTTCTCAAAAGACAGGCCTCAGAGTCAACACTGTACTGAGACCCTAGAGGCCACCCTCTGCCAAATCTTCCCAGCTCTGTCATCCCAAGCTCTGTGACTCCAGCAAGTCACTTCATGCCTCCATGCTTCAGCTTCCTTGCCTACAAAATGAGGATACCGGTATTCTGCATTTCAAAGGGATGTAGGGATATTCCAGTGGGTTGATATATAAAATGTGTACACAGTGCTTGGAAAATTGTGAACATTTAATAAACAATAGTTATTATTATTGCTATACTACTATTACTATAAGATTTACTCTGAAAATGATTATTATTAGAGTGTGGTTGTAAAAGTCTGAAGTGAGAAACTCTCCTCTGGAGGCCAGTGGAGGTGATGGAAATAAAGGAAACCCTCCTTAGTCCTTTGGACACTCCAGAAGGGAGATTGAAAAGGCAATGGGGGTAGGAGAAGATGAGATGTGGGCTCTGATGGGGTCTTTCTTTGTTCCACAGTTCTTTGGCCTCCTTGAAGAGAATTACCCGGAGACCCTGAAGTTCATGCTCATTGTGAAAGGTGTGTGACAAATGACTTCACTTTTTTGTGCCTCAGTTTCCTCATTTGTACCCTGGAAACAATAAAAGTGCCTTCTTCCCTGGGTAGTAGTGAGGCAGGTTGGTTGCTTGGCTGCATGCAAGTCACTTAGAGCACCTGGAATAAAGTTAGTATTCCATAAATAGTCATTTCTGTGGTTGGCCTTACTGCAAGAAGAGGCAGTTCCAATACTAGCACTTCCAGGAATCCTCTCTCATTTCTCCCACCCATGTTGATCTCTCCATTGCCAAACTGCCTGTGACACTGAAAGCTGGAGCAGCCAAGTCTGGCCTTTCCTGTCTGCTGCCTTCTGGACGTCTCTAGTTGTCTTGTGTGGGTTCATCCTAGTTTTTCCCTCAGTTGTCTGCTCCTTGAAGTCCAGTCTCTGATTTTCCACTTCTGTTGTATCCTTCACAGGCCTGGAACCATGTGGATGCTTAATAGGTATTTGTGTTGTTGAGCAGGTTGATGGATAGAAGGATGGATAGATGTTTGATGGTTGTCTGGTTAATTGGTTGGTTGGTTGATTATTTGTTTAGTTGGTTGTCTAGTTTACTGGCCAGTTGGTTGGCTGTCTAGATGAATGACTGGTGGTTGGTTGGAGAGTTAGCTGATCAGTTAATTGATTGGTTGATTGGTTGGTTTTTTGGATAGTTGTTGGCTTGGTTGACTGATTGAGGGGCCAGCTAGCATTTTGGTTGGTTGGGTAGGTGAGTAGCAAGTTGGCATATTGGTTAGTCGACTGGCTGATTTGTCATTTAGCTGGAACTTGGATGGTTGGCTGGCTGCAGAAGGCAATTGGCTGTGTTGTTAGTTGGTTGCTTAATAGGCTGATGGGTTTTCTGGTTGGCTGATTTGTTAGTTGGTTATATGACTATTTGGTAGGTTGGCTGACTAGTTGGTAGTCTGATTGGTGGCCTGATTAGAAGGCAAATTGATGGGCCATTTTCTTGCTTGATTGATTGGATGATTGACTGGGTTGCTGGTTAGTTGGCTTCTTGTTGTCTGGCTGACCAATTGTGGGGATGGTTTGGCAGGTGCAGGGCATTTGCCAGTTCATGACTCCTCCATATTATTGGCTATGACTATTACAGAGAGAGTGTCGCAATAGAATAATTTTTTTCTACATTATCTTTGTATCTCTCCAGCTACCAAACTGTTCCCTGTGGGCTACAACCTCATGAAGCCCTTCCTGAGTGAAGACACACGCAGAAAAATTATAGTATTGGGAAGTAAGTAATTCTAGCTCTATTCCCTGAGCACTGTGCCACCTGGAGTCAGACATTCCTCCTCAAAAATAAAGTGAAATGTGTTTTACACTATAGAGTCTATCCAGTTATCTCTGCCACATTCCATGTCCTTGGTGACTGAGGCCTCACACCTTCTCCTTATTAGTTTCAGTTTGGTTGATAGTCAACCTCTGGGCTATAAGACCTCATTTTCCTTTCAATGCTTATCACCTCAGTGTTTCTAAAGGCAATGCTGGCTGAGTAGGATAAGGAAGAAGAGCAGGAAGAGGAAGAGGAGATGTGATTCAGGGGAGGGTGGGTCAACAAGAAGGGACTGGATAAGTGAATAATAATGCGTTTATTGATGAATTATTAGAAAACCATAAAAGATGATTTGATACCAAGGGAAATGTTATTAAGTTTTTAAAAGCAGATTATAAAGTGGAGTGGATAGTATCATCTTCCTTGTAAAAACAAGGATCTCTGTCGAATAAATAAAATCTTTTTAAAAAGCTTTAAAATATATATATTTTTTTAAAAATCAGGAGATCTAAGAATCTGGAAAGGTAGAGTCTTACAAATCCTTGCTTTCTTTCTCTTCTTGATACTTGAGTCTCTGCCTCTGCCCAGTTCCACAGGGATAGGGAGCTAAGTGGATCACAAGGTAGCCCCCCAAGTCCTGTAGCAATGTGGGTAATGCCACAATCCAGGTACAAGTCCGGGGCTCTATCCTACTAGTGGCACACAGGGCCCTGTATATTTGGCCCTCGTGTGCCAGGCATTATGGTCTTTGCTTTTATCCCACTGGACGCAACAAATATCCCATGGACACAGTGGGGTTGGGGGTGGGTAGGGGAGATAGCCTGGATTGTCATAAGATCCAGAACGCTTAGAGTTTTGCACAGTGCATGAAGAACAGTAATGAGCATTATGGCTTTAGTGATTAAGCAGCACAGAAAGGGAAGGTCTATTCAAAGGCCCAGGGCTATCTATTCCCCACCAAGAGGTCTGTCTTGAGTATGCCATCTATATGCTGTATGGCCGCCAACAAGGTTTTTGACTTCAAAGGCTTTAAAGTCTCCTTGAGACAATTAGATGATTCTTATCTTCACTACTCAGGACTGGAAGACCCTCAAAAATGTGCAAACCCATCAGCTCAGAGGAAACATTTTTCCATAGCAACACAATGCTAGATGACAATTCCTACAGCCCAAGGCCTGAGAGACTGGGAAATTGGTCTTTGTAGCCTAGTCCGTGTAGGGTTTTCCCCAAGCTTGGGCCCCTCCCCGGTGGGAATGGAGGGCTGACAAGTCCCCTCCATGCCTGATAACAACCCTTTAACCCCTCTGCCCGCAGGCAACTGGAAGGAAGGTTTGCTGAAACTCATCAGTCCGGAGGAACTGCCTGCTCAGTTTGGAGGGACTCTGACTGACCCAGATGGGAACCCCAAATGTTTAACTAAGGTACAAAGAGCCCCAGACAGGAGAGGAGAGAGGAGTAGAGCTGAGTTCCTTTCTCACCCACTCATTCATTTCACAAATTCTCCACAGACATGGAGAGACCCCTGTGAGACAGGTACTGAGCTAGACAGTCCCAGCCTCACTATCACCGGGCTCTCAGCAGCTGTGCAGGAAAACAAGAAATGAGGAAAATTTGACTCTGAGGGATGAACTGGAAGGGGAGGTTTCCAAAGGAGGTCTTGACCCTGGAGGGTCAGGGAAGGCTTTCTCGTGGCAGGTGGTGGGAATGTGGCGGTGGGAGAGGACAGGGTGAGCAGCATACTTCCAGAAGATGGTGAAAGCATCTCAGGCAGAAGAAACAGCATGAATTCAACAGCACAAGCAACGCAACGGTCAAAAGAGTGAAGCAAGCCCATTCTGTCCTCTGTCTGCAGATCAACTATGGTGGGGAGATCCCTAAGTCCATGTACGTGCGGGACCAAGTGAAGACTCAGTATGAGCACTCAGTGCAGATCAATCGTGGCTCTTCACACCAGGTGGAATATGAAATTCTGTTCCCAGGCTGTGTCCTCAGGTAAGGGCCAGGACACCAACCCATTTCTGGCTGGTCTTACACCGTCAGGGTCCCACAAGAATGAGCAGGACTTATCCCCCTCCCGCCCACCCAGGTGGCAGTTCTCCTCTGATGGTGCAGACATTGGTTTTGGGGTTTTCCTGAAGACCAAGATGGGGGAGCGGCAACGAGCCGGGGAAATGACAGAAGTACTCCCCAGCCAGCGTTACAATGCCCACATGGTGCCTGAGGATGGGAGCCTCACCTGTGCAGAAGCTGGTGTCTGTAAGTCTACCCTGGCTGGGCCTCACCTATGAAAGTCACCTGTCCCATGGTTTAGAGGAGGAAACAGAGAGGCAGTGACTCCCCCTACCCCAGGAACACAAGCCTAGATTAGTGTAATTCATTCACACAGTTGATCATTCAGACTATACTCTCAGGCATTTACTACACACCAAAAGCTAGTGACACACATGCCTTGAAGAAGCTGAGAGCACTTGGGCCACAGGACACAGGCAAGGGACAATAAGGCAGGTGCGACATTTCCCAGGCAGAAACTGGGGTTCTGAGAAGTAAATCAACTTGTCCAGAGCCACACAGCTGAGTGTGATGTCAGGTTCCCACCTCGGTCTCATGGTAGCTGCATAACCCCAGGCAAAGCTTACCAATCTGGACCCTTGATTTGCTCATCTGTGAAGCAGAGGTTACAACCTCTGCCTCTTGGGTGTTTGTGAGGAAGTAGAAAGAATACACTGGTCTCGATTTATCCAAGGGGGCTGGGAGGCCTTTGACATTCCCAGCTGCCCTCCCACCCCCACCAACCCCTATCATGCAAGTGTCCAGGTGTGGAGATAATGGGATGCAGTGGTCATTGTCCTCATTGCCAATTGGTGCAACTGAAGTCAGGCTGGGCATGCACCATGAGGAGGTCAGTGTCTGTTCACAGACATGGCTTAAGAGTGACAGTTCCCATGGGAAAGGGAAAAAGAGTGGTGGGAACTTGGCCCAGCTTAGTTAACACAGCAGGTAGAAACAGAGCCTGTCCTCCCTCCTGTGACTGGGGTAGGGACATGGGGAATGTGAAGCCAGGCCTAACTATCCATCTGTCCATCTGTCCCCCCAGATGTCCTGCGCTTTGACAACACCTATAGCTTTGTCCATGCCAAGAAGGTCAGCTTCACTGTGGAAGTGCTGCTCCCAGATGAAGGCATGCAGAAGTATGACAAAGAACTCACCCCTGTCTAGGCAGCTTCCTCACTTCTCTGAGACCCCAGACCCTCTCCTTTTTCTATCTATATCCTACCACCCTACCTTCCCTCAGAAACTGATTATTAGTCTTCTTGACTCTGTGAGATTAGTGAGTAAAGAAAGAGCTGCCTTGAGGAAGACTTATGTGCTGTGGTCAGATCAGGAAAGGTATGAGAGGCACAGTTTTTGAAGGATGCCAAGATTGCATAAGAGAAGGAAGAAAGGTGAAAGCAAGAGGTGATGTTACTGAAACCCAAGAAATCAGAAAATGAATCCTTACCTTTTGTCCTCACTTCTCCTGAGGCATTTATGTGTGTGTTCAAATTTCTTCGCTATGAGCTATGAGCCACTTGGGTTACAAATATATCTAAATTCTTTTTTACTTCTACTCTTTATACAGTAGATGCTCAATATATACTTGTGAACTTGAATGAAGGTAGTGAGCAGGTAATTCACGGGTGTGCAGGACAAGAAGGGACTAATCCAGAGCACATTTCAGCACCTCGGACAGAGGCCAGGCCCAGGAAGGAGACCAGGTGATCCAGCCCCCTGTTTTCTGGGAGTGGCTGCCCCCCTCAGGTAGGTAGGAGAGGCCTCCATAAGACTTTGTCTGACTCCGGCCACATAGCTTTCCCAACCCATCACTCCCACCTGTACCCACTTCCCTTGGAACTCACACCTTATATTTTAAGCAATTAAAGAAACTTTACTGAAAGCAAAGGAGGTCCTATCTGGCTCTGGCTGCTGCCTGTTGATAACAATTTAAAAGTCTAGGCTATCATTTGATGAGTGCTTTCTTGCATACAACACATGGTGCCAAGTGTTTTATGAGTGTTGCTCATTTCACTTTCAAACCTCCCCCGGGGGCCACTTTTCATGGCCATCTTATGGATAAGAAAAGTACGGCTCAGAGAGGTAAAGTCACCTCCAACATATAGTTCTTAAGGGACAGAATCAAGCCCTAGGGTTTGTTTTTTCTTTACTCCAAAGACATTGTTTTTAATTGTCTATAATTCCACTTCCTCAGACCCTACTTTCACAAAGGAGAGAAGGAATGACTTATTTGTCCTAGATCTTCCAGTAGAAGTGCCCTGGGTGTTATCCTCTCCAATCCCAGTTTGTGGGCAAAGTATGTTTTATGTCCGTTGGGCAGCTGGGGCAATAGAGACCCCCAATGCTCAGTTGTATGTTGATAGTCCAAGGAGATTCACAGCAAAATGGACTAGGCCTTTGCCTCTAAGCCATGCACCCTGTCCACTGTTCACATGGCCTCTGAGAAGCACGACCTCCTGACACCCACCATGGCCCTGGGTGACTGAGGGAGAAGTCACATCTCCAGGACATTCCTGCTCCAAACAAGCCAGGGACACAGAGACACTGGCTTGAGCCCTAGGACCTCTGGCCAGGAGGTACCAAATTACACAGAGAAGGTGGGTAGATGGGAACCAAAGGGCTGACTGGTCCTTGGGAATGAACTGCCCAGGACCAAGGCTGCTAAAGTGAGACAGAGTGGAAGGCCTGTCTCTGAAACCAATCAAGCAAGTGTTCAGCAACGCCTAGCACTTTCCATCTGCACTTATGGGCACAAGATTTTATCTCCATTTTATAGATGGGAACCTGAGCTCTCAGAAGGCACTGGCCTGGTTTCCTTTGACCTATGGGTGGGAGAAATAGCCTTGAAGTTAGGGGCACCCTCCCCCTCCTGCTCACTCGCACCAAATTCACATTACTGTAGCAATTTGCCAGAATAAGACAAGACTGCTGACTCTCAAAGGTGGGGAAGGTGGGGGGGGGAGGAGAGGAAGAGGGAAGGAGGGTTGTCGGATTTATGGGGGGAAGATGCAATATGTGGAATGTACTTAAAATTTATTGTTTATCTGAAATTAAAACTTAATGGGGCATCCTGTATTTTATCTGTCCACCCTATAAATGAGGGATAGAGGAGGTAGAAGCAGGGAAGAAAGAGAAGAGCAGGATGGGTTCATTCTCTTGGAAGACTGTGGTAGAATCAGCAATGTGGGTCAAGGGGTCCCTGGGAGTGGTTGGCCCAGCATCGCTGGTGCAGGGTGGAGGCAGAAGGCAGCCCTACCCTTCTCTCCTGAGGGAAAGGCTCCTACACTGCAGCAGGCTGAGAAGGAGGATGAAGGGTGGACCCTTTATGCCCTTGAAGCTGAGGTAGCTGTAAGCACTGGAGGCCGTCATTTGCTCGACCTCCTCTACTGCCACTCCGAGAGCTCCCTCTGAGCAGAAGGGTACTTGCTACCAGGAGACAGGGGCAGCACCGAGAGCCTCGGCCAGGGCTGAAGCCAAGAACCAAAGAGTGCCCCTCCCCACCTGCTGATGGCCAGCCATGGCAAACCAGCTCCTACTCTATTTCCACCATCAGTGGGCAGGGAAAGAAGTTATTAGTATATCCGTCATAGGTCCTGTCCCCAAGCAGAGGAAGCTGCCTCCTCAAAACACCATGGGACAGGGATGCCTGGGTGGCCTTCGGCTCAGGTTATGATCCCAGGGTTTTGGGATCAAGCCCCGCATCGGGCTCCCTGCTCGGCAGAAAGACTGCTTCTCCCTCTCCCACTCCCCCTGTTTGTGCTCCCTCTCTCACCTTTTCTCTCTCTCTCTGTCAAAGAAATAAAAACCTTAAAAACCAAACCAAACTACAACAAAAACCCACCATGAGACAGAAGAGGCAGTTGTGGGCGACGGGACGGCCCACAGCCTACCCTGCCCCAGCCACAGTTTCTTCCTGGCCCCTGACTCACTACCTTGCCTACCTTCCCAACCCAGGGGCCGTGCCCATGGCAGATGCAGTGACATCCATTGGCCACACAAGCCGTGGGCTCCCCAGTAATCCCTCTAACCTGGTCCTTTGTGGATGGGAAGAGCCAAAATCACAGCAGCCACGCACAGAGCTCTGCCTGTGCGGTTGTCAGCTGCCAGTTGTCGGTTGTCAGCTGCCAGTGGTCCAGACAGAAAGATGTGCTCAGGCAGGGAGGTAGGGGGAAGACAGTGCCTGGGGGGGAGGCCCATCCCAAATCCCAATTCCCGCATGGCCCTATTAGCTGGGTGACAGCAGGCCATCACTTGACCTCTCTGGGTCCTCCTCTCCTGGTTTGGCTATACCAGGGAGAGGCCACCTACATTTCCAGGGTAAGGATTTCCTATGGTACAGATGAAGCACCCCATTATAGGGCCAGGTGGGGCCTTCTACCTCTCCCCACTGCCCAGCTTTCAGGACCCAGAGCCCGCACATCATGGCAGCAAGCACTTTCACTTTGGAAATGGAGCCCCCCCCCGCCCGCAACCTCCAAGATCCAAAATGGGGGAGGGTTTAGCCTGGTGTCTCACAGCTTGAAACGAAGAACACTCACCTGTAGGAGGAAATGTTGTAAATACAGATTTCCAACCAGGCTCAGAGGGTCTTGTCCAACTCCAGACACTCACCAAGTAGGGATATATAATCTTGGAAGGGCACCACGGACTAAGGAAGAATCTGGGACACCAACACCCACTGAGAGGTTCCTCCTGGGTTCCCATGGCCAGTGATACAACCTGCCGGTGTAGAACGACAGTATACTTCATGTATCCCCCACCAGCTGGGTGGGAAGCCGGGCCAGTCTCTGAGCCCCCTAGTCCATTGCAGGCCCTTAGAGCAAAAGAAAATCCTGATTCTCCCTTATCCTCACTGCAGCTCTGGTTTGGAACAAAAACGGACAGGAATCCTCAGGTACTACAATAGGGCCCTGGTTTCCTTTGTTTCCCAAGTTTCCCTGGTTTCCCAAGTTACAACTTGGCCTGACAGTAGGTTCTATGTAGCTGTTAACTTTCTTTTTTTAAAAGATTTTATTTATTTGACTGAGAGAGACACAGTGAGAGATGGAACACAAGCAGGGGAAGTGGGAGAGGGAGAAGCAGGCTTCCCACTGAGCAGGAGCCTGATGTGGGGCTCGATCCCGGAACCCCAGGATCATGACCTGAGCTGAAGGCAGACACTTAACGACTGAGCTACCCAGGTGCCTCAACTTTCTTTTTTTTTTAATATTTTATCTTTCTGACAGAGAGAGGGAGAGGGAGAAAGAGAAAGGGAGAGAGAGAACAAGCAGGAGGAGCAGGAGAGGGAGAAGCAGACTGACTCTCCACTGAGCAGGGAGTCCAATGCTGGGCTTGATCCCAGGACCCCAGGATCATGACCTGAGCAGAAGACAGATGCTTAACTGACTGAGCCACCAGGCGTCCCGTAGCTGTTAACTTTCATAGGAGAACACAAAAACATGTTCTCCTATGTAGAGAAATGTGCTAATATCAAGAGGGAGGCAGGGCACCTGGGTGGCTTAGTCATTAAGCATCTGCCTTCAGCTCGGGTCATGATGCCAGCATCCCGGGAGTGAGGCCCTCCTCAGCGGAAAGCCCGCTTCTCCCTCTCCCACTCGCCCTGCTTGTGTTCCTGCTCTCGCTATCTCTCTGTCAAAATAAATAAATAAAATCTTTAAAAAAAATAAGAATGAGGGACAGACATGAGTTCTATAATGGCACACAGAATCCTATTTTCTAAAACACTAACTTAGCATATGCCCAAGGATTGGTGATTCTGTTCTATACACAAACAAGTAATGCTGAGAACAGCTCTTAAAAGGAAGACATCAAAGAGTCAAGTGTAGAGTGTGGCTCTTTATAGACATGCACTTGGGAAATTCCAGTGCCATCTTGGGACACCTACCATGCAGTAATAGTTGTCTATCATACACCAGTAAGTCCCGTGGCGACTGTGTCTTAGGAAGATACTTATGGAGGAAGGAATCTCTAAGTAGACCCAGGCTTTCTGCAACCAGAGGGACAGAAGCTATGGTGCACAGGTTCCCATAATCACATCTATCAAGATCTCTCTGGGGTGAGCGGGCCTTCCCAAGCTTCACTGGAAATCCTATAGTTTCATCTGCTAAATCTGGAGACCTGATCAGGGGATCTAGCACCCCTCTCTGGGCTAACTCCCCACCCCCAGCTCTGCCCAAAATAGCCCTGGGGAGGGAAGCCGAGTAACAAGAAGAGAGTCCCCAGACCCCTAGCTAGGCCTGAGTCACAGCCCTCACCTCACTCTCTTCCACATAATTGTTGAGCACAAAGGCTTCCAGGCCCAACTGCAGTGTCTCATCTTGCTGGGACCAAGGGCCAGATCTGGGGCTTCCTGATAGGCACCTGGGGGACAGCCGGGGTCTGGAGGGACCATCAACTCAGACACTGGCCAGAACAAGTTTCCTGGGAAGCCATAAGAGACTTATACTCCAGGACCTTCTTGCCCCTTAAAGCCCACATTAAAGAATGTCCACCCCATTCCTAGAGCTCAGGGACCATTTACTTCACTTAGCCTGAGCAAAGAGCAAATGCTAGAAAATCAGCCCCAAGTGACAAGACTCTAAGGCTGTGGCAGCCTCGAGAAACTTGTACCCTGGCTGGAAAGGACAGCCCGTCCTTTGCCAAACTCACAGCCCAGGCAGACACGTTCAGACCCAGACACATTCCAACCAGGCACAAAAAAAGGCTGGTCATCGGCGACCAAGCCCAGCAAGACAGACCTCTATACCAGATTACACCAGTGGTCCAGCTAAGCAAGACCCCAGGGTTGGGATAAACCCGCTGCCCTCCCTCTCACTTCCCCTGCAATCTCACAGACCCTCGGTTGAAGACAAGGGTGTATATCCTCTGGGAGTAGTTCAGGTGCTGTTTCTGAGAGCCCACACACTCATCCACAGAGTTTCATGGCCCAGTTTGACAGCAGCTGGATGCGGGCTTCAAGAGTCTGTCATGAGCCTTCTACATAGGGAGGGGATAAGCCATCTGAGGGGAGAGAGGGAAGAGGGTTATTCCCAGCAAGTAGTCATGGTCACTACCTAACAAGCATCTACCACATGCCTGGTAGGCGGCAACCATAGTTCCATTTATTCCTGAATGGTCCGAGAAGTGTTTGCTATACCCATTTTATAGGTGGGATGATGGAGGCTCAGAGAGGTGGTTGAACTTCAGTTCTCCTACCCTGGTCTCAACTACCAAATGGGCGCACACCTGTCCTATCAAGGGTTGAAGACTGAGGCCCGACACAGTGGAACAAGGGGCTCACACTCTGCTCTCCTTAGGCAATCCTCGGGGGTCCACAGTCCACCCCCACCACGGCTACACACACCAGCCTGAGACTCACCTCCAGTACCTAGAGGGTCACCCACAGGGGCTGTGGGGTATGGGGTGGGGGGTCCTGGAGGAGGGTGTCATTTGGAGAGCTCTGCGGGGTCCATGATGGCTGCAGCTGAAGTGTTCACCTCCTCCCCGAGGAGCAGCCTTGGCTGGGTGACTGCCGAGGAAGGGGCTTGTAGGTCGAGGCAGACTGGTGGGTTCCCCCAGCCAGACTGAAGGGCAAGCCCTGGGCAAGCTCCTCCAGGGGAGGCAATGGCAGTGGGAAGGACAAGGAGAAGCTGCTAAATAAATAAGCTTGATCAGCACTGAGTGGCATCATAGCTGCCATTGGGGGCAAATTCATACATGCTATATGAACTGCACGACCGCTTCTGTGTTACAGATGTGGAAACTGAGGCAGGAAGTCCTGTTACCATCTGCCCAAGGTGCTTACATGCAGCTATCAGCTGCAGAACTCAGATTCAGACTCCCAAGCCAGGGCTCTTCTGGAAATATTTAATGGTTGAAGTTTTTATATGGCAAGACTCAGAAGATACCAAACAGCATTAAAATGAAAGCTGAGTTTACCTTTACCCTCTCTCTACCAGAAACGTCTCTTCATCTGTGCGAGCAACTGCTTAAAAGCCCACTCACCCCTGCATGGCCCCCAGGGGTTACCATTTGGGCTGACCACATTGCCACACTGTCTCAGGAGGGATCATCTCAACCCAGGGGGCCTCGGGAAGACCAAAGACCAGAAAGGAGTTTTAGGGATTTGTGTGTGTGTGTGTGTGTGTGTGTGTGTGTGTGTGTGTTTAAGAATTTAAGGTATTTGTTTAGTATTTCCTAGGTATTTACTGCATGACAGGCTCTGCCTTAAATGGCCAGGGTGCAGAGTTGGGGTGGGCCTCTGCCCCCAAGTTTGGCCTGGCTGGGGAGCCCAAGCAGCAAGAAGCAGGATTGCCCTCAAGTCCAGGAGGGTCCTGTTCAGCCCGGGACAAGGCTGAACGGCTTCCAAGAAGCAGGGTGAAGGTCACAAAAGAGGAGCTGTCCTCAGCTCTCAGTGGGGAAAAAACAGGAGACTCCAGGGCTGGAGGCATTGGGAGATGAGGCCAAGTGTTGAAAGGGAAACAGCACAGCAACTCACAGGCCATTAGGAAAGAAGTTCCCTCCTCCAGGTATGCCCAGGATGTCTGGCTCCTGCTGCTGCTCAGCCCGACAGCGTGGGACAAGGTATCTTCAAGGAGACTCACCAGATACTCTGCTGGCAGGGGGTAGGCTCAGCTCAGGGAGGGCAGGGGGAAGAACCCCAGCTCCTAAGGGAGGCTCACTGCCCAGACCTCACCAAGGTACAGCAAGACCAGAGCAACCCACAGAAGCCCCCCTGGGGTGGCCATAATGAAAAGAAACATGACCGGTCCCTACTGCCCCCCGCCACAAGCTTCCTTAAGTTGGCCAAGGGGGGACTGGAGAAGGAACCCCTTCACCTGGAGCCCATATGGCTAGTGGGGCACGGGCCAAATATGTCCATACTCCCCCATCCACCTGCTATGCCTCCTGATTTTAGAAAGGACACCAAAGTCCTCCTGACTCAAGAGGATTTAATAAGGCTAGTGAAGAGTTAATGCTGACAGAAGGCTTACTGCACAGGGGGCTTCATTTTCTCAGCTGTAGGATGGTGATGGCACCTATTGCTTTGGCTCTTACAGACGTTATGTAACACAAGGCTTAGTGCAGGGCCTGGCATACAGCAAACCCTCCCTCCAGGTTTTCCGTGGGTGTCTTTCGTAACTCTTGTCCAAGGGCTGGGGAGAGCGTGATGATGGAGGGTGCTGTACGGCAACATGATCGGGTCTGAGAGGAAAAGTTGAGAAGCATGCATGGGGCAGATGCCATCAGAGCTGGACACTGAGGGCACTCCTGGCCGGTGGCATGGCCTGCGTGGAGGCACAGAGGATAGTGCGCAGGGCACATCTGGGGAATGGCGAGGTGTCCGCGGAGGCAGGAATGCGGGTGCGCCAATGTGTCCTGGTGAGAGATAAGCCTGCCAAGGCCTGGAGGCTCTGCCCGCCAGGCTGAGGTGTTCAGGTGGGATCCTGGGGGCTGTCAGGAGTCACAGAAGGTACCAGGACAGAAGGCCCCTGAGAGATTTCAGCCATCAGCATGATCAGAAGACTGTTTCTTTGTGCACTGGGCATTTAAGGAGGTCCCAAGATTTTCATACAAATAAGACCCTCAGCTGCACTCCTCAGGATGGTAGCCTGTTATTTCCTCTGAATAAATTCTTAGGAGTGGAATTCTTGAAGTATCTAATTGGCGTAATTGATATGTGGGTTGGTTATCAGGTGGAGATTCAATCGTCCTTGAAGGAGAGGTCTCTTGACACATTGTCTGCAGAGCCCTGTGAGCCTGTCTTGAATGCTTTGTGAGCCATTTCTCTTGTAATCCTGGCAGCAGCTTCAGCGAGTCATTACGGAGAATTGTATGGTGAGGAAACCAAGGCTCAGAGAGGTTGGGCAACTTGCCCTGGTCACACAGCCTGTGAGTCAGCTGCGCCCCAACTGTGTAGAGAGCCACAGGCTGGAAGGCAGGAGATACAGAATCAGAACTGGGCTGGGAGAGGGGGGCTAGGGGAGAGAGGGAAGGTGGAAGAGGTAGGAGGAATGTTGAGTTATGTGGGTTGGTGGGAGGGATGGGGGCCAGACTGTGAGCTTGGGCCAGTGACTCCAACTCCAGGAAACAGGGACCTAGCCATGCTGTGATTGTAAAGAGTAAATGAGCAACACCACAGGAAGTGCTTAGCGTTGGATTTGACCCACACTAGGAGCAGTTCACTAACACATTGTTCTCCATAACCCTGAAGGCAATTTGAAACAGCCAGCAAGGGCATGTTGGGTGCTGCTGCTTCCTTGTGGTGATACTGAGCATTGCATGAAGGTGGCCTCTGGGTTCCCAAGTCCCAGAATGCTCTTGGACAAAGTCCTGAGCGGGAGGAGAAAGACAGGCCTCCTGCCCCCACTCCCAGCTGGCCCCCGTCTCAGGCAGAGGAGGAAATATTGGGCTGGAGGAAGCATAGAGGAGACTCCCAAGTCAGCCCTAGAGGATCAGAGGGTACCTTGAGGGGGATGGAATTGAGTGGGCTGTAGTCAGGGGAGGGTGGGTAGGCCAGCAGAAAGTGGTGGGGAAAGGTTGGAAGGGGGTTTCCAGTTGGAGGGAACAGCGTATGAGAAAGCCCCAGCCAAGACAAATGCCAGATCCAAGAAACCAAAAAGGACAGAATGGCTGAAATGAAGATATAGGGTAGGGGGGAAGGATTGGGTCTACAGGCTCTAAGAGCCACCTCAAGGAGTCTGGGCTCTGTTCTGAACATTTTAAGAAGTGGTTGGCTAGATAGAAAAGCTGGGGGCAGGGTCCGGGGGAGACAAGTCTGGAGGGGACAGATAGGACATGTGGTGGCGGAGGATTGGGGCCAGAAGCTACATGAGTGAAAGGGAACACCCAGGGAAGAGCGAGAAGGGACTGAGCCCGAGCATCGGGTGCTGGGGTAGCAGCTGAAGGCGGAAAGCTGGAGCGAAGGTTCTAGACAAGCAGGAGCTGCAGCTGAGACCACCTTCCCTTCTCTCTGTTTGGGAGGAGAAAAAGCAGAGCAGGGCTGAGTCTTAATCCGTGACCCTGCAGGCTGTGAGGCTTCTGCCAAGTCACTTGCCCTCTCTGATCCTAGATGTGGGTCTGCATGGTGGGGAGGGTGCTGTGAGCCTCCCCCCACCCACCCACCAGGTTGGCAGGAGGGCCAGAGCAAAGGTGGGCTGGTAAACGTTTAACCTCTCACTCCCCAGGCAGGGGGACGCTGATCTGTTGATCTCCATCGGATAGATATTCCCATCATGACCTATTGCAGTCTACCCAGAGGTCACTAAACAGAGTTGAGAAGCAACGTGCAATAACTCTAATAAAGTATAGCCACCAAACAGATGCAAGAAATGCAAGTAACCTCAGGAGGGCAGATCATAGTGAAGCCTGCTAAAGTCATCAAGAAGCTTTCAGTGTTACTGCCTGTTCTTTTTTGCTTGCTTGGGTTTTGTTTTGTTGGCTTGTCTTTTTGAGCTAGTAATTGACATGACATTAGTTTCAGTGTACAACATGATTTGCTATTTGTGAATTTAGTGTGTATTTGTGTTTCTTTTAAAGATTTTATTTATTCGAGAAAGAGAGAGAGGGAGGGAGGGAGAGAAATAGCGCACAGATAAGCAGGGGGAGGGGCAGGGGGGAAAGCAGGTTCCCTGCTGAGAGGGGAGCCCCGTGCGTGCGGGGCTCCATCCCAGACCCAGGAATCATGACCTCAGCCAAAGGCAGACACTTAACCGACTGAGCCACCCAGGCGCTGCAACACCCCCCCCCCATTATTTAATTTAAATAATTGTGTTTAAAAGGATTCCTAAAAAGGTAAGGATCTTGGTTCTGGCCCCTGTGAGCCCCTCTTGCACACCGCTCATTGGCCCACAGTAAAAGGTTTTGCAAATTAAGCCTCCAGATGGGCCAGGTCTCAGGCATCCAGAAGAGGGCCCACTTCTGGCAGGGGGACTGCTAGGCCCCTGAGCAAGCATTAAAGGAGCAAAGGGAGAAGCACCCTGATTCCAGTGCCCCCAGGCAAGCCACGGGTTTGCCCACCACCCCACTGCTTCTGCCCACGTTCACAGGTGGCAGGCATGGGTCCTGCTCACTCCTGGGGGCTTCACCTCACCGGAGACCCAATACCAGCTCCTGCTCTTGGAGAACTGATTTCCCCAGCTCCACCTCAGAAAAACCATGTGTGGTGAGTCATTGGTGAGCATCTCTTTCTTGGGAAACTCCAGTAGGCACTGGGCACTCCTTCGACCCCACTGCCTAGGTCTGGAGCTAAAACGTGCCTGCAAGGCTCTGTGTCCTGAGCCAGTGGCCGTGGGTGAAAAGGCACACCTAGGATGGACATCAACATCACCATGAGCAGAGTCCCTGTCATTGGTGTGAGGGGACTGGGTGCCAGCTTCCACCAGCCAGACTGTGGTGTTAACATGGAGAGAGTGTGGGAGCATGGGGCTCTCTTGTACCTGTGTGACCTCAAGCCTGTACAGATGAGTTTTCTCATCTCTAAAACGGGGCTGATCTTGTCTACTGCATGGGGTTCTTTTTTAAAGTTTAAATTAACATACAGTATACTCATGTAATATTAGTTTCAGAGGTAGAATTTAGTGATTAATCAGTCATGTATAACACCCAGTGTTCATTCCATCAAATGCCCTCCTTAGTGCCCATCACCTACTTACCCCGTCCCTCCACCCCACTCCCCTTCAGCAACCCTGTTTGCTCCCTATGATTAAGTCTCTTACGGGTTGTCTCCCTTTCTGATTTGGTCTTATTTTTCCCTCCCTTCCCCTATGAGATCCTGTTTCGTTCCTTAAATTCCACTTGAGTGAAATCCTATCATTGTCTTTCTCTGATTGACTTATTGGCTTAGCAAAATACCCTCTAGTTCCATCTACGCTGTTGCAAAGGGTAAGATTTCCATTTTTGATGGCTGAGTAATATTCCATGTGTATATACCACATCTTCTTCTTCTTTTTTTTTTTTTTACACCACATCTTCTTTATCCAGTCATCTGTCAGTGGACATCTGGGCTTTTTCCACAGTTGGCTATTGGGGACAGTGGTATAAATATTGGGGTACTACATATGGTTCTTGGGAGAATCACATGTGGTCATCACAGAAAAAGAGAAGCTGCCAGGCAATGAAGGGGGTAGCATTTATTGTCCATATACAGTGGGCAGCAATTATCCTTCCTCGGGATGAGGAGGCTCCGGGCGGCGGTGAGTGGCTTCCAGTGATGCGGTGGGAGAGCTCACCGCTCATTTCCCTGAGGTTTCGGGTTTCACCCTGGCAGGCCATGAATGGGGGCCAAGTGGGAGAAGAGGGGAAGGAAGAAGCCAGAACCAGGTTCTGCTGGGATTTGCCAAGGGGCCCCTGAGCCTGGGACCCCATGTCTCCCACTATGAAGGGGACCCCAAAAAGAGCCCAGGTTTTGGAAAGGACTCCCTTCCTCATCTCTGCACCCCCTGGAGTCAGAAGCCTGACCCAGTTCAGAGGACCAGATCATCTGGTGGGAAACCTCAGCGGACTTCTCAGAGACACAGGGAAGACAAAGATATCCCACCAGAAGGCTTGAAGCCAGCCACCCAGCCAGCCTCTACACACCTCTAAGCTTCTGACCCGGTTTCTGCTCACTGATACTGAAAGTTGAGAGAGAATGAAGTTACTTGTCCTGAGGCAAGAAAAGAACATGTTTACACCATGATGTCAGTGACCAAGGTAGAGACTAAGTGAGCAGGGAACTGGTGGCAGAGCCCAGATGTCACAGGGATGCAGGTGTGGTTCAACACCGGTGGGGAGATGGGGAGGTTCAGGACTGGAGAGGCGCCTACAAGGGGACTCAGAGCACTTAAGGTAGCCGTAGGAGACTGGGCAGAGGTCAAGGGGGGCCAGGGAGAGGAACCCAGTGGCTGTAGGGTGAGAAGAGCAGCGGAGAAAGGCCCACCGTCAGAGACCCCTGGCCATCAGAGGCACCCTGTACCTACAGACATCCCCAGAGCACAAGCCACCACCTGAGCCCCCATCCTGTCACACCAGCAATCCTGCCTGGTCCCTTGGCCCCTGTTAGTCCCCAGCCAGGTGCAGGGGTCACTCTGGGGAGGGGTGAGCCCCCAAGTGTGCACCCAGGCTGCCCATCTCTCTACCCCTCCGAGTTGTTAGCAGCTAAAAATGGGCCTGGCCCAGAATCAAGGAGGAATGCCCCCTTCAGTGCTCCCAGGGACAGCCTCCTGGGTCACTCCCTTTTCTCCAAGGCTCCTGAGTCTCCTTCTGGGAATCTCATGTGATACTCGTAAGGAGGCTGTCTTCACCTCGGGCACCTTCAGGCTCAGGTGGTAACCCTTTCAAAGGTGTCAGTGCTTTAGCAGGCTGGCAAAGAGGTCAATGCCCAAGGGAGGATGGCAGCACCGAGGGTGGGATCCCTGAATCTGCAGGGGAGCATCGGTGGGTGAGGGGTACCTGACATACTGTGAGCCACGTGTGGCTGGAGAAGTCAGCCTCTACCTCTGAGGGCCCCTGGGCCTGCCCCCCACCACCCCCACCCTGCTCATCCACAGGAGGAAAGGATAAGAGAACTCAGTTTCTTGAGGATTTATTGGGCCAGGGGCTGTCCTGCCTTCCAGCCAGGCCCGAGCAGGTCCTGCACGAGGGGTGGGCCAGCTAGAGAATCAGTCCTCAGGGTGCCCGCGACTGCACCCCCTGCATTTCTCCGAGTGTCTGCTGCTCTTCAGTCCAGCCACATCGCCACGGGGCTAAGCCACCGGGACTCCTGGGTCCCCAGCTTGCTAAGCGATCTTGGCTACCTATATTCCTTGCCCTGTCTGGGCTTCTGTCTGCTTATCCTCCATGGGAGGAGGTTACCTTCCTATCAAAAGACAGGTCTGCTCGCCCTCAGTATCACGGATTCCATGGAAGCAGATGGGGGTCAGGTCTCCCTTTCTGTGAGTCACCGCAGCTGCTGCTCCTTGAGGCCTTTGTCTCTCAGTCTCCAATTGGCTCAAACACGCCCAGATGCCAGGGCCTCAGACCCCAGAGAGCCAGGCATCCAGATCCCTTGGCAGGAGGAAGAAGCTGGACCAGAGCAGGGAGTGGGCCAACCCATAGGCCAGGTACCCAGGTGGGGTCAGGAGGAGCTGGGCTTCTCTACTGAGGGGTAGAGCTTGCGCAGGCTGGAGTCCAGGAGGAAGTCCACTGACCTGTGGTGGACAGGAATGAGCAAGTGAGCCCTGGGAGCTAGAGGGGGGAATGGGAGGTAGGAGGTCAGGGCTAGGAAAGGGACTCCTAGACGCAGGACATGAGTGCCATCCAGGTGGCAGACATCACCCTTTTCTTTATTCAGTTGGGAAAACTGACGCACAGAGAGGGTAAAAGGCTCACTTAGGGCCTTTGGGTCAGCTGTGTTCCCTTGGGAAAGGCCTGCTCCTCCCACTCTACATTGGTCTGGTTGAGTTGGCCTTGTTCTCTGGTTCTAAGAGCAGGCATGTGACCCAAGAGTGGCCAATCAGAAAAGAGAAATTGGCTCAGGGGTGGGCACTCAGTCCAGAACAGACCAATGACAGCCTTCCTTGGGACTTTTTTGGTCAACTACGAGAAGCTTCCTATGGGCTTGCTAAGCTGGTGGGGAGGAGGCTAGGAGCTGCTGGAGGCCATCTCTGCTCCCACGTGGGGAAAGCGAGTGAAGCCAACATGGGATGGTGTGGGAAGAAGGGCATAGCAGGATGGGGAGACCAAGACCCCAATGACCCCATTTGGGTGCGTCAATCCAGCCATGCCTGAAAGCAGCCTTAACTCTGGACTTCTCAGTTTCATGAAACAATTCATTCTTATTTTCCTTAACCTAGTTTCTGTCGGGCTTCTGTCACCAAAATCTCCCCAAACCCATCCCCTCCAATGTGCACCTGATCCTGGCTGCCTCTGATTGTTCTGTAAAAGTAGGGTTTCTTTCTAGAATTTACTGGTCCTGTGTCCTATACCCTCAAGGCTCCGCCTGTACCTTTACTACTTAAGTGCCTGCCAGAACACAGGCACAGACCGTCCTTTCTGCCGCAGAAGCCTGTTCTGCCAGCCCTGCCCGTGCTGCTCTTGTCCTGTGCAAAGTGGGGACACCCCACGTCTCTCAGAGGATCTCTGAGGCTGGAAGGGGCATCCACCTGTCAATGGGGTGGATGATGACAGGGATGACCAGAAGCCCCAGTGCAGTGGTGGTCCACTTGCGGACGGACAGAGGCCAGCGGGTGGCGGTGCCTAGGATGTAGAGAGAGGCAGCACACACACGGTTGATAGTGAAGCCTGGGATAGCCACAGAGGCCAGAGCCTGCCACACGAAAGTGTCCACCACAGCCACGGTCACCCTGGTGCTGCGGCCCGCTTCAGGGCACGGTACCTGGTAGGGAGAAGAGAGAACCTATTCAGCAGGAGCAAAGGTGGGAAACCCTGTGGACAAGGGGCATAAGGCTGGACCAGGGGAGGTAAGTGGCCAGTGGGGGTTGGGGGTGGGGACAGAACCACACTAGTGTCAGGTTCTGGACTGTATCAATTCAGGGCTGAGTGCAAACTCACCCACAACCAGAACTGGGGTACAGGCTAGGGCACATGCAGGGCTGGGGGCAGGGGGCGCTACCCTACAAACAGGACTGGGGTATGGATTGCAACAGGCAAGGTAGTAAGGACTGGACTGTCCCACCGGGCACTGTAGCAAACACTGGCTGTGGACTGAAGCACAAAGGGAGTGGACTAGGGTGGGGGGTGGAGGAGCAAGCCAATACTCACAGCTCCCGCCTTCTTGCCCTTGTCAATGGCATCGGCCAGCACATAGGAGCTGGACACACCATAGCTCAGCCACACGACAGCTGTGGGCACCAGGGAGCGGAATGCCTCTCCCACCTCATTGGCATAGCCTGTTGGGGAGAAGACATTTCACTCCAATGGGGGGAGGCGGCGCCTGGCTGGCTCAGTCCATTAAGCTTCTGACTCTTGATTTTGGCTTAGGTCACATCCCAGGGTTATGAGATCGAGCCCCACGATTCTCTCTCTCCCTCTCCTTCAGCCCCTTCTCTCTCTCTAAAAAACCAAAAATAAGAATAATTCCGGTGGTGGGGAGGGGGTATGGGCTGCTCCACAAGGGGGCACTAATTCTAATCTCAGCTTGCTAAAAGATAGCTGAGTGATCTTAGATAAGTGATTTTATTTCTCTGAGCTTCTGTTTCCCAGTCTTTAAAAAGGCAACCATGAAGTCCACCTCCACTCTAGGGCCACTGTGGGAGAGCTGAGTACAGTCACAATTATCATTCCCTTGCCTTCCCAGTCTGGGTTCTAGGAGCATGTACACTAGTGCAGAGACTAACAGCAGGTCAGCTGATGAGGCACTCACCCTGCGCCAGTCTTTCCCGTGCCTTATTCCACCCTTCCAACTACCAGCCCATGAGAGACCCACCGTTTATCTCCATATGCCCCAAAGAAAACCGAGCATCAAATAGAGCCAGTATGAGAGTCCAGATACGGACTCCACAGTAAAGGCTCAGACATACCAAGAGAGGGCAGCCCACTCACCCCGTTCCTCCCAGCCGGGTTGGAACGTTCACCTGGAGACTGGCCAGCAGAGACCCTGAGCGCAGGGCTGGGCCGGCCTGAGCTGTGTGACCTTGGGCAAGTCTCCAGGCCTCTCTAAACCCAGTCTTGGCCCATGCAAAATGAGAACTATGATACTTCTACCTTCTCCAGGGCCATGACCGGCGCCTGGCGACCCCTATCTCTCCAGCCACATGGTAGGGGAGTCGCCGTGCCCCTCGCCACCCCACTCACCTAGGTACCGCACCCACGTGTCCCGGAAAAGGTCGCGCTCGGCGCCCCGCGGGAGCGGTCCGGTCATGGCGTTCCGCCTCCGCAGGAGCCACTGCAGCCGGTCCTGCTGCCGTTACCACCTCAGCTTCCACTACCGCTCCAGTCCGCCGCGGCGGGACGGGCTGAAGGTCCCGGGCTGAAGGACAGGTCGTGCGGTCCCCGCCAGCAGGGAGCGTCTGCAAATTACCCCGCGCACTGAAGCCCCTCTCCCAGGCTTGGGTTTTACAGATTAACACGCTTCACGTTTTCTCTGGGGTTGAGTGGTTGGTGCAATTTTTTCCCACGACTGACTTTAATCTTGGAGCCAAAGAGACTGGGGTTCAAATGCGACATGCTACACTTCCTAGTTGCACTTTATAGCTGTGTAACCTCAGGCAACACACTGTACTCTGAGCTTCGTTTTATTAATTTATTAAATGGGGAATGCCGTGTTCAGTCCTGGGACAGTTGCAAAGATTAATGATAAGAAATCATGTATTAAGTTTACTACTGGCCAGACCATTGGCTAAAGACTCTAGACAGATTGCCTCCTTAAAGCCGCCCACCAACCCGGGACCCCTATTTTACAGACGAGGAAATAGAGGCGCACACACACACAAAGGGTCACTTTTCCAGGTCATACAGCTAAGTGGTGAAGCAGGCATTTGAATCCAGGTCGTGGCTCCAGGTGCCACGCTCTCAAGTTGAGCTGAGTGAATGAGGCTGGGGGAGTGAACAGTGAGCAGAACCCTGGTGAGGTGGACATCTGGACTCTCCCTGCCAGGTGCTATGTTCATATACCAAGCTCTGAGGTCTAACTGGATCGGCATAACCCCCAGACCAAGATTCTCTGGGGCAGGACCTCGAATGGTTGAATGAATGAATGAATGAATGAACGAACGAACGAACGAACGAACGAAGAGATAGGGGAAACAAGATATCATGGAAGTGAGCAAAACAGAAAGAGTGGTCTTGGGTTGTCGTGATTACTAAGAAACTCTTCCCCGGCTGGACCTCAGTATTCTCACGTGAGAAATGAGTGCACTTCACTAAAACTGTGAATCCTTTGGATTTTGGAGGTATCAGGCAGCGAAGAAGCAGACAGGGGGTCCTGGGTTCAAATCCCACTTGTGCCACCTATTAGCTACGTCTGTAAAACCTACTAGTAGCCCATATTTACTGAGCGCTCACTTGTTAAGGTTCTCTTCTAAGAGCTTTGCACGTAGTATTTCCTTGAACCTCTGCAACAACCCAGGGCCGTAAGCACAGGGTTGAGGCGTGGTAACCAGTAGGCACTTATTTTATTAAAGAGTTGGCAAATAAAGATGGGGGAAATAAGACCACTAGTTCAATATTAACGACTCCATTTCAGCCCTGGGCGTCTCTGTCATTGTATGGTCGCATAGGGCAGCCGGGTCAGCAGCGACCTCGCAGGAAGCTGGGCTCGGGACCAAAAGCGCCCTCCAGCCCCGAAAACACCGGTAGTGCTGGCGCGGAATTAGGAGACGGTCCCTAGCACCACGTGAGCGTCTGTCGTCCGCTTCCCTCCCACTCTGTGCCCACCGCAGGCGCTGCACGTTCTTCCCACACCCGCACAAATCCGCGCGCCAGAACCTCCGTGCACGTATCCAGAAACCGGGCGGGGCGGGGCCTCCGCCCAGACCTTGAAGGCAGCCCGGAGGCCCCATGGTGCCCTTAACAAAGATGGCGGAAGATATTCCATCACGTGGACCAATCGGGAAGCAAGCTGGCCGTTGGGCCTCATGGGAAAGCGCGCTAGAGGGGATTAGTGAGGGGCTTCTGCGCATGCGTCCCACCTATTGGCGACTATGTGGCCCGCTACTGAGGCGTGGATCTTGTCTGAGTGAGGGGCTTCGAGGAGGGTGGCGGTGGGCATTGACTTCCATTCCCTGTGCACTGAACGTTGCTTTATTTGTTGGTTAATTTTCCTAAGAGAGCGCTGTAAACCAAGGTCAGGATGATGCCTCCTAAGCGGAGTAGCTGAGGCCGGCGCAGCCTCAGGCCACTCCGGTCAGCTCCAGCCCTGCCCCTTCTCCCTCGGCTTCCCCAGACCATCTCCCCACGCTGGGCCGGGGCGGGGGTGGCTGGCTTTCGGAGGGAAAGGAGTTCCTGCGGGGGCCCGGGGATGGCGGGGGGGCGCTCTCCGGTGTTCGTTTGCGGGGCGGGGCGTTGGGTTATGTGCTGTGGTTGCCCGCAGTGTCCGTGCCCTCCAGTCCGTGGTCGCTGAGGGCCTCCTTGGCCATCCCTGCTTGTCAGTGTGGACGGCGGGGCTGGGGGCCTGCGAGGCTATTTGTGGCTGCCCCCAGATGCCGGGCCGGCCTTTGGCCCACTGCCCGGGCAGCCTGCCCGCCAGACACCAGGAACCCAATGCACCCGCCATATGCCTCCCACAGAGACGGGACTGCCAGAGCCTTGCTGAGGTCAGTCAGGAAGCGGGCTGACCGGCACCGTGGGAGACTCAGACTAGAAAGGCCTTCACTGAGATCTACTGTCTTGACCCCACTTGTCATTTTTGTGTGGGGTGCTCAAATGGAGAGTTACTTGATGAGAGGCTGACAGCACTGAAAAGGGGAGGGGGGTTGGAAGCCTCAGGATTCACTCCCACCCTTAGCCTCCCGGCCCCATCCTGGAACTGGGATTCCTGGAAGTAATTTTCCTGTGCTTTGTTTGCATTGCAGGACAGTGGCTGGGTACCAAATTGCTGTTTTGAGAAGCTCTGAGTCACTGACAATCAGTAATTAAAGAGACAGCCGGTGGGTCCCAAGAGTTGCGGAAGTCTCAAGGTGGCCTCTCTGTCTGCCCCTGAGTGGGAAGATCTATACTGACTCAGGCCATCCCTGAAATCTTGTGGGAAAAGCCAAAAGGTCCCAGCCTTGGAGATAGAAAGTTTAGAAGAGCCTTTGACCCCCACCATAATTCTAGCAACCTGCTACCTTGCTACTCCTCATAATGATCTAGACTTAACATTTTCAATTTGGGAACAAGTTCCTCCCCTACAGCTGGCTTCCCTGAAGTGTTAGTAGATCTCTCCCCGCGTTTTCTAATTTCTTCCCTGCTGCCACCCGCATCTCCCCCCGTCCCCCACCCCTTCCTGTCTCAACTGTCACTGGACAGGTGATGTTGGCACAGCTTATAGGATGGTAGATCCTATCATGGTGCCCAGCCCCTGGGGACCCCTGAGTAATTTGAGAGGAAGGAGACCCTGTCCTGCTGCTCCCCCTCTTCCTAATTCTGAAATGAAAGTTCCCCAAATCCAGCCCAAGATCTTTCTTGTAGCCCAGCTTTTTTGGGCATCTGGGTACTGGGAAAATGACTGCTACAAGGGACAGAAACTGACAGGGAGACACGGAGGGAGCCACGCCTGCTGTGGGAAGAGGGATTACTTCGGGGTGACTGCCCCCAGCTGTTTCATCTTCTCTTCTGAGGCCTTGTCCGGAAGCAGGACCTCCACAGTGAAGCTGACCTTCTTGGCATGAATGAAGCTGTAGGTGTTGTCAAACCGCAGGACATCTGAGGGGAGGCAGAAAACCGGACATTCAGGCAATTCTAGCAAAGGACAGCGATCTTTGTTGACTGAACAAGGCGGTGTGGTACGTAATGAGGATAAAGGTGACATAAGCCGTGGTCCCTCACCTTCTGAAACTTAAGTCAAGCTGGGTGGACAAGATATTCACAGAAAGAAAAATAAAAAACAGAACATGTCGAGTGCCAGATGAGTGAGACCAGCCACGTCTGTCACGGCTTGGAAGGAGGGCCCTATAGACTGCAATCATGTAAAATTAAAAGGCTTTTCGGAAGAGTTAGGACTTGAACAGCAGCAATTGTCACAATAGTAGTAATGGCAACAATGGCTACGGAGGTGTCTCAGCCCTGGGTTGGTAATCTATGTATACTATTATATTGTTGCTCAGAATAACTCTATGAGTTCAGCGTTAGTCCTGCTTTATAAAGCGTATGAAAAGGAGGTCATTGTGTCACACACTGAGGAAGTGATGGAGCTGGAATTTCCCTCTGACTGGCATCGCTGGCTATCTCGGGCCCCGGAAAGGTGAGCCTCGTTCAGGTTCTGGTGAAGGTAAAATACCTGGAGTTTTTGAACCAGGAATTTATCCCACAGAACGATAAAACGGACCAAGATGCGCCCTGCACTCCTGTTTGTAATCCTAAAAGATTTGGAAACCTCAAAACGGGCATGGAGTTGGCAGAGAAGGCTTTGAAGCCTTGGCCAAGGAACAGACTGCTTTTAATCTAACTAACCCTTTTTGAGAAGTTGTTCCCTTTCAGTCAAACAGCCCTTCCTATCCTGGTCTTCTCTCACTTTTCCCGGGGCGGGGGGGGCGGGTTGATAAAAACAAGCCCCCCCGCCCCCCAAAAGAGTATTTAATCCTGAGATTTAACCTTGCTCCTTTCCTACCCCTAGATAAAATGCATAGTTTAGACATTGGGTAGACATAACACCCACACTTTCTTCATGGTGTAAAGTATTACTCATCAATTTTTTGTGCACCAGAGGTCTTTCAGAGCCAATAGTCCCTCTGGAAAGAGGGACACTTCCTCAGTGCCCTGGATGACAGAGTCCCAGCGACCAGAGTTGGTCATGCTGGAGGAGAGGTCCGAGCTCCTTGGATCAAGCACCAGGGTCGAGATGGCTCTGCTTTGCATATTCTGCTCTCAGAAACAAGGAAGGGGCTGTTCAGAGGTCGAGGCCTAAGGGAAGTAGAGTTCATGAATTGCGTGGTTCATTTTGACACTAATCATATGCTGACAGACCTATAGAGCCCCCCCAGAGATCCTCTAGGCTAGGGCTCCTCAACTTTTGTTGGGGAACTGACCCCTTTGAGAATCTGATGAACGCACCCAACTTTAGATCCCCTGGAGCCCATCATGGACCCCTGGGGACGGGGTTTCCCAATGGGAAAGGCACCATTCTGAAGAGTGTCAGCAAATGGCTGTGATCATCCCCTCATTTATATATGGAAACAAATACATATTCTAAAGCAGCTTCCTTTTATTTCTCCTAATGGAAGATGATGATGCTTTTTAAATTATGTGTTTAGGTGGGTTATATTATCCATGAATTTCATTTCAGAATAGTAAGAGGGAAATTAAATGCAAATGTTATAAAAGAGAGGTGTGTGGTCTTTAAGGGAGTCTACAAACCTCAGATTAAAACCTCCTGCTCTAGAAGTACCTGGCTGGCTCAGTTGCTAGAATGTACGACTCTCTCTCTCTCTCTTTTTTCAAAAGATTCCATTTAGGGGCGCCTGGGTGGCTCAGTGGATTAAAGCCTCTGCCTTCGGCTCAGGTCATGATCCCAGGATCCTGGGATCGAGCCCCGCATCGGGCTCTCTGCTTGGCAGGGAGCCTGCTTCCTCCTCTCTGCCTGCTTGTGATCTCTCTCTGTCAAATAAATAAATAAAATCTTTAAAAAAAAAAAAAAAGATTCCATTTATTTCACAGAGTGAGAGCAGGGACAGAAGTAGGGGGAATGGGAGAGGGAGAAGCAGTCTCCCCAACATTCAGGGAGCCTGACGCAGGGCTCGATCCCAGGACCCTGGGATCATGACCTGAGCCAAAGGCAGACGCCTAATGACTAAGGATTTTGACTCTTAATCTCAGGGTTGTGAGTTCAAGCTCCACACTGGGCATGGCCTACTTAAATAAGTACATAAATAAAGAAGACCTCCTGCTGTAGCCCACTCTTCTCATTTTAAGGAGAAGGAAAGCAAAAGCTAATTATTTAGAGACACTTGGAGAGTTGGTGGCACAGCTGGACTCAGAAACCAGGCCTCCTGGAGCCTGGCTGGGCTCTCTTGCCCTCAGCACTGCCTGGAAGTACCATGGAGCCTTCATCCAGTGTTTGAGGCCTTCTATTCCACCTCATGCACTCCTGGTGGACAAAGTCCAGATCTTTTCTGCTGAATCTTCTTCTTTCCTAATAGAGTATTCTACACTCAGGCCCCCAGGAAACATTACTCTAGAGAAAATAAGTGAAATCAATTCAGACTTTGTTTCTCCTTCTCCCTACTTTAAGCACACTTGGGCAAGGACCAGACCAGCCTGGGGAGGATTAATGTGCTCTTGCCATTGGAGGCTCGCTCAGAGTTTTAATTTCTCCACTGGGTGATTATGTTCTACTTTGCAGGGAGTCGCCTGGTTCTTCAAGGGCACTGCCCTCCCATAGGTGAGCTTGTAACCTAACACTGGCTTCTGTCTGGGCTCAGGTCTAACCTGAGCCATGGCTCCAAGCAACAGCTGATCCCATCTCATTGTCTTTACACCTGGGAAGGGGACGTGGGTGCTGCGACCTGCCTTTAATCCTCCTTGGAATGGACAAGAAGCAGCACCCAGTCAAGGCCCTGCATGCAGATAAATGTTCCATCTGGGAAAGTAACCAAGAAGAGCTTAAATAAATTTGGGAGTTTGCAGACCTAAGCCTGATTATGATGTAAGGTATCCTGGTCCTTTCTCAGGCTGCCTCCTTCAGATGTTACAGTCACGAGCAATGCTGGAAAATGGGCTGGGCGCTGCTCCTGGCTTCGTGATCTCAGGCAAATTACTTTCCTGGTCCGGGACTCTACTCTCTCGTCTGTCACATCAGGGATAGACCTGATCATCTCTAGAATAGGCTGTTGCCTAGAGATCTGGACCAGGACTTTAGGATTCCCTCATGTCTTCTGTCTTCTGGTGTGTACATGAACTGCTTTGTGGGAGGGATAACATCCCTTCTCTATACCTCAGCTTCCGTGTCCATTAAGGAAAAAAAAAATCAAGCTTAGGGGCACCTGGGTGGCTCCGTCAATTAAGGATCTGCCTTCAGCTCAGGTCATGATCCTTGGGTTCTGGGATTGAGTCCCACATCAGGCTCCCTACTCAGCAGGGAGTCTTCTTGTCCCTTCTCCCTCTGCCTCTCCGCTACACCAACCCCTACTCAGGCTCTTACTCCCTCTTTCTCTCAAATAAATAAATAAAATCTTAAAAAAAAAAAAAAAAAAAAGGACAGGCTTCAGGGCACCTGGATGTTTCGGTTGGGCATCTGCCTTTGGCTCGGGTCATGATCCCAGTATCCTGGAATCAAGCATTGGGCTCCTTGCTCCTTGGGGAGCCTGCTTCTCCCTCTCCCTCTGCCTACTGCTCCCCCTGCTTGTGAGAGCTCTATCTCTCTGTCAAATACATAGATAAAATCTTTAGAAAAAAATGGGCGAATCCTTTAAAAAATTCAAACTTCTTTATAATAATATGTGCCGTGGATAATAGTAGCTGGGCTAGTGTGCCAGGCCTTGTTCTTGTTGAAGCATACAATAATACGCCTTCTCCTCCAAGGACCTGGCTGCTTGCTCACTAACAAGAATATTCCTCCCCAGGGTGCCATACCACAGAGCATCTGTGAGGAAGGGGTGGTTGAGACGGAAGGTTGCCTGGCAGGTGGGGAAGTACACAGCATCGGAGGTTGGGGTGATGGTATGAGAGACATCTGTGCCCCTAGAAACAGGGCACAGGGCTTCTCCCATCTCCAGGACCATCTCCAGGATGGCCCTTCTCCCCACACAGGTCTTGCCCTAAGGATAATGATGTCTACAGTGTGTTGAGTGCTTGCTGTACACCAGGCATTATGCTAAGTGCTGCCCATTTAATCATCATGTATCCCCATGAGGTGGAGAATTTGATCCCCATTGTAGCAATCAGGAAACTGAAGCATGGGGAGACTAAGTCACCTGCCTAAGAACTAATCAGAAGGCAAATCCAAGTCAGCTCGATGATAAAGCCCTTGCTCTCATTGATTTTCCACGCCCGGCACATTGGCTCTGATAGAAAGGAAACTGGAGATTTGAAGGGCTTTTTGTGTGCATGTATGTGCTTTTTCTGCTTACAAATGTAGTACATGGTCATTGTAAAATAAGCTAGTTGCAGAACTAGTGAAAAAAGTAAAACCCTCTAGAAGCGTCCTACCATCCCAGAGATAATCACCATTACAGTTAGCATACATTCCTCAGAATTCTTTTCAATGTATATAATTAAAAAAAAACAAACCAAGGGATGCCTGGGTGGCTCAGTTGGTTAAACGGCTGCCTTCGGCTCAGGTCATGATCCCAGCGTCCTGGAATCGAGTCCCACATTGGGCTCCTTGCTCGGCAGGGAGCCTGCTTCTCCCTCTGCCTCTGCCTGCCACTCTGTCTGCCTGTGCTCACTCTTTTGCTCTCTCTCTCTCTGACAAATAAATAAATAAAATCTTAAAAAAAAAAACAAACAACCAGGGGCACCTGGGTGGCTCAGTGGGTTAAAGCCTCTGCCTTTGGCTCAGTCATGATCCCAGAGTCCTGGGATCGAGCCCCACATATAGCTCTCTGCTCAGCAGGGAGCCTGCTTCCTCCTCTCTCTCTCTCTGCCTGCCTCTCTGCCTGCTTGTGATCTCTATCTGTCAAATAAATAAATAAAATCATGGGACGCCTGGGTGGCTCAGTTGGTTGGACGACTGCCTTCGGCTCAGGTCATGATCCCGGAGACCGGGGATCGAGTCCCGCATCAGGCTCCCAGCTCCACGGGGAGTCTGCTTCTCCCTCTGACCTTCTCCTCGCTCATGATCTCTCACTGCCTCTCTCTCAAATAAATTAAAAAAAAAAAAATTAAAAAAAAATAAACAATAAATAAAATCTTTAAAAAAAAAACAACAAAACAACCAAAAAAACAAAGTGAGTGTATACCATATGCTATGTTTCATTCCTTTTTTTAACATGTATTTTACATGTCAATTTACTTTACATGTCAATTTATTCTCCTGAATGGGTATAATGTATTTCATATACCCATGTACCATAATTCATTTAAAAGACCTTTTTAAGGTCATTTGGTTTATTGCCAGTTGCCCAAGCTACTAAGAGCATCCTTGTACCTCTATTTTTGTGCCTTTGTGTAAACATTTCTGTAGGATAAATTTTCGGAAGTAAAATTGCTGAAAGGGAATTTTAATTGATACTACAAAGGGAGGGATGTAAAACACTTTACAATGCCTGTTTGCAAAAAAAGCGGGGGGCATTTGCCATTCTTCTTATTCCTCCTGGCTAAACTTCCTGTTTGTGTCCTGTACCCAGTTTTTGATCAAGGTGGAGATAAGCTCAGAGGGGTTGGGACTGGGCTTTTCAGCATTCTGTTCACCTCAGATCCCTGCCCCCACCCAGGAAGTTCTGCCTCTCTGACATCTGCGGAAGAAGGATTCTCCAGAAACAGTTTGGTCACAGTCACAGATCCAGTTAAACTTGGAACAGAGAGCAGGTGTTCTGGACCCTTGTGATCACCTAGGACCATGACTCACCTCGACCTGGAAGTATTAGGTCAGAGATCTGCCCTAGGTTCGTTCCCTCATCTGTGTAAGGAGAGTGTTGAGCTCATGGAGCCCCACATCTAGTTCTGAGTCTGACAGCCTAAATCCATGGAGCAAGAGGGACCCCAGAAGCAGACAGCTAGGGCAGGGGATTTAAGCCAAGAGAGGGAGACTTACAGATGCCAGGATCGCTGCAGGTGAGGGTCCCATCCTCAGGCACCAGGTGGGCATTGTACCTCTGATTGGAAAGCACCTCTGTCATCTCGCCTGCCCGCTGCCGCTCCCCCATCTTGGTCTTCAGGAAAATCCCAAAACCGATGTCTGAACCTTCTGATGTGAACTGCCACCTGCCGGGGACATCCGCCCATTCAGACCTGACTGTGTCTGTGTGCACACTCTCTGTGGGTCCTGCCCCCAAGGCTTCTCCCACCCCAGCCCGACCACTGGCACCCTAGGGCTGAAAGGCACAGGTTGCCTGTTGGGGTCCAGAGCACTACCTGAGGACACAGCCAGGGAAGAGGATCTCATACTCCACTTGGTGGGAGGAGCCACGAGAAATCTGCACACTGTGTTCATACTGCTGTTTCACCTGATCTCGCACATAATACTTCTTGGGGATGTCGCCCCCATAGTTGATCTAGAAGCAGGGCACAGAGTAAACTGGAATGTGCATTTGAGCCAGGCTTCCCTGGTGATCCCTAGCCCTTCTGGGTTCTTCAGGGGACTACACAGCCCATACCTTGGACTTGCACTTGGGGTTTCCATCAGGATCAGTCATGGTGCCCCCATACTCCACAGGCAGCTGGTCAGGGCTGATATATTTCAGTAAAACCTCCTTCCAGTTTGCTGGCAGCAGGGGGAAGGAAGGAGGGAAAAAAGGATCACCACTAGGCAGGATTGCTTCACAGCCCTAGCGGTCAACACAAACAGGCAGGAAAAACCTGTCTACCCCAGCACAGAAAACACTGATATTAGGAGCCCGTGATGTGCACACAGCTTTGCGGTGGTGGGGGGGGGGGCAGTTCAGGAGGCAGCATCACCCAGAGGGCTGCCCTTTCCCTGGACTAAGAATCAGAACCCCTGGAGTCCGTCTCCATTGTCTCTGGCCCATTGAGCAACCTTAAGTAACATCTCTCTGTGCTGAACCTGGTTCTACCTGCCCCATGAGGCTGCGGGGGCAGAGGGAGTGAAGGGAACTAACTACTTGAGAGGATGCCGTAAACTATTAACTCCCTACCCCTATGAGAGTGTACGCTCACTCCCAGGCACAGGGTACAAATATCTGGTGTGCAATCAGAGGGAACAAAGAAAAGAGGGAAGGGCATCCCACCAGGAGGGAACAGCATGTGCAGCAGGCAGGAAGGCCTGAATCAATCTGATCTTTCCTGCTTAGACTGAACTCCAGGAGGGTCCAACCACATGTCTCATCCCCTGTTTTCACCTACATGTAATCATGCTCAGTCGTGAATTACCGACTGTACCACTGTCGAGTGGTCCCTTAAATGGGGCTCCCTTGGCTTTATCCCAGCCACGACTTCACTTCTGCTGTTTTTCAGGCTGTCTAGCTGCTGGTGACTTGGCTCTTTTTTTTTTTTTTTTTTTTTTTTAATAACCAAGCCCTTTCCTGACTAGGAGAGTTTGACTCTAGTGCCACCAATGCTGAGAACCATTTCACCACTCCAAATTCCTAAACCAGGATCAGCCAAGCACAATATTTTGATACTGGAAACCTTTCTGTGCCGACTCTATAGACCATAAATAGGCAGTCATGGGGTACGGACCCAGGGTCCTTGGCTGTGGGGACTGGCTGGAAGCCTCATAGAGGCTGCCCAGGGTCACCCAGCCCTCTGATTTCTAGGATCCTGAGACCATAGTGTTGGAACTGTTAGAAACTGTTGGAAAACAACTTCTGTGGTCTTGGGGGGCATGTAATCTGTGCTTCCTAAGCTCCCCTGACCAGCCCAGTGTGAATGTCTTCCATCTTCTCTTGAAGATCTTCTTCTGAGACTGAGGCAGGCTTGGTTGAAAGGGTTTTAGGTGTGGGTGGGAGAACAGTCTGCTGCCAGGAAACCCAGCCGTCTCCTGCTCATGGTGGGCGGTAGCGGCAGCAAAGCCAAAAATCATCAGAGCCTTTTGCTCAGATTTTGTATGTCTTCCCCCAGCTCAGCTGGAGAGTTGGAATAAGGCCAGAGGGGCCCTTCCCATCTTACAGAGAGAGTAACTGAGGCAACAGGAAGCAGAACTTGTTGCTGCCCGAGTCAGGACCAGAACCCAGAAGTTCTGAACTTTCCAGAATGCTTCACTCCACTCCTGGGGCTCACTAATACGAGTCGGAAAGATCTCCACTTTCCATGTGTCACCTAATGGTGAACATCCAGAAAACTTTAGAATCCCTATTACCTACCCCTCAAGGTCAACTCCATAGGCAGCACCTGGCCTGACACAAGCCAATGCCAATCTACCTCTCTGGCCTTTCCTTCCTACCAATTCCTCCTAATGCTCTGGCAAAACTCAGCTCCTCTCTGTCCCTGGCTGGCTTGATTCCTGTGCATCTTCCTTGCTGGCTTCTCCTTGTACCTTGATGTCCTCTCAGCTCCCTGCATATCCAACCTGTGTCGAGTGTGGCCCTGCCAAGCTCATCAATCACTCCTTCTTCTCCCTGGTGGGCTCCTCTTGCCCTGCCTGCCCTTGAACTCAGTCCCCAGGCTTCGCTCTTCTGTGGGCAGTCTTTACTCTCAAGTTCTTAGCTGCTGCCTATAACTGCTAACTTCCAAGTTTCCAAACCAGAGTCCTCGCCTCAGCTTCAGACTCATGTATCCGCAGTTTGTGTGCATCTCACAGACTCCCCAGACTCAACATCAAGGTTATGTCCGCCAGCTGAACTAAACACACCAGAGTCATTGCAACACTCAGTCACTCACACCAGCCACCAGAAAGTCATTCTGAATTCCTCTTCTTCCCTCCCTATGCCCAGTCGATCTTGGGGTTCTGTTGTTTTACTTCCTAAGTGAATCCCAAATCCCTCCTTTCCTCTCTAGCCCTACCACCACCGCCCAGCTTGGGTTTGCAACAGCTCTTGTGCGGACGACAACCACAGTGTACAAACCGGTACCTGTCCTTTGCAGGCTTGCCAGTCATATAGGTCTCCATTTAAAGTCTGATCCTAGGGACCCCTGGGTGACTTAGTTGGTTAAGTCGCTGCCTTCGGCCCAGGTCATGATCCCAGGGTGCTGGGATCAGTCCCACATAGGGCTTCTTGCTCAGCGGGGAGCCTGCTTCTCTCTCTCTGCCTCTGCCTGCCACTCTGCCTGCTTGTGCTCTCGCGCTCTCTCTCCCTCTCTCTGGCAAATAAATAAAGTCTTAAAAAAAAAAAATAAAGTCTGATCCTGGTCCTTCCCCCGAACGTCCCCATTTCAGAACTCTTCTCTGGTTCCCAACAGCCTGTGGAGCTGTGTCCCAGCTTCTCAGCATGGTGCCCTGGATTCTCTGTGCCTGGCTCCAGGCAGCTTCTCCAGCTGCACCTCCCCTCTCGCCCCGCACTCTCCAAGACTGCCTGAGCTGCGGTGTGTGAGGCCTTCCCTCAGTGCTATTCTTTCTGCCTGGTGGCTTCCTGCCTGGCTTCATCGGGCTGCCTCTTACTCATGCCACAACACTGAGCTGAGGTCGGCATCTGGTCCCGCCTGGGTGTCTGGGTTGGGAGGGCTGAGTGCCCCTGGTCCGTGTTCCCATCCACGTCTTGATTTCCTTCTTTTATGTTTAACATAGGGTGCGACTCCCCTTCCCCGAGAGGGCCAGGAGCTCCTCAGGGGACTCTGGTACATCTTTGTCACCTAGTCCAGGGCTGACCCAGGGTAAGTGCGGATCAAAGGAAGTCGCTCCTAGGTGCCCCTAATTGGAAGCAACCTCTCTGCTCCTATGACCTCCATGGCCCCCACTTGCTCCTGGATCCTACTGCTACCATCAGAGGAAGCCTTCACCCTAGCCACCTCTAAAGCTATCCCCAGTTTGGGTCACGGGCCAACTAGTGGCACTGAGAAGAGTCTGAGCTACTCACCCCCCAGGACCATGATCTTCTTGCGAGTGTCCTCACTCAGGAAGGGTTTGATGAGGTTGTAGGCCACAGGAAACAGCTTGGGGGCTGGAAGAGAGACCCGGTGTTGTGAGACCCAGAGCAAGGCTCACTCTGTCCCTGACAGTGTCCTCCACAGCCCTGTGGAGGTTTGGGTCAGCCTAGGGTGGGAGGTTTGGCAGGGACATCTCTTTGACTTCTGGCTTCTCTGTCTGGACAGCAGGTCTAGTCTTCTGTGTCACCAGTCTGAGTGGTTCCAAGAAGGCAATAAATCCAAAAGCTTTGTGAACCATAAATCTGTCTGCCTATGTCAGGGGCCCTTGGATCCCCTCCTCTGGCTCACCCTGTTCCACTCTCCCGAATCTGTCCCAGGAACATTTTGGGCCCTTCTTTTCCATTTGACCTCATCACAGATAGTTCTCAACTTACCTTTAACAACGAAAAGACGCTTCAGCGTTTCAGGGTAATTTTCCTCAAACATGCAGAGAAACTGCGGAAACAAAATCACTGAGTCCGGCACTCCCTGCCTCTCCCAGGCCAGATGGGACCTCCTAGCAGAGGGGCCCACTTCCACGTTCTCTCCTCCTCCCATCCACACCCCCCAGCTCTGCCTCTCACCTCCCCATAGGCCTCTACCGCAGGCTTCCAGAGATGCTTGAGGCCAAGCCCCTCGCAGTCATAAATCAGGGTGACGGTCTCCACCTTCTTCCCCATCTGCAGGGGACAGAGAGGCAGAAAGTCACAGCAGGTTGCTACCCTGCAGAAGCCTACCCCAGTTCAGGGCAGGAAGCTGATTTGCTGATGTGCCCGTAGGGCGACCAGATCTGGGCAGGGCCATATCTAGGGTTTTCCAAATTGAGATAAGCAGCCCCAAGGCCAGAATTATGGCCAAGGCTAGTCACTCTTCCTGCCTAGCTGTCCTGTGCTCATCCAGTAAACAACTGGGTGGATCTAGGTTACATCTGAGGTCTCTTCTGTTCTGCAGTCTGACCTGGTGGCCTCCCTCTTCCTCTGTGCGTAGCACCTGGTAGGGCTCAGTCCATGGGGCCTCGTGGGCCTACTGATTGGGCACAGAGCCTCTCTGTCCAACCTAAGCCCTGAAGGGTGCCCATCAAACACTCTCTGCATCTGCAGCCTATAGGGTCTCTGGACACGCTAGGTTCTCAGTGCATGTTCGTGAACGACAGTGTTGAAATGTTCCCAAACCTATGACATCATTTCGCTGCATCCTTACGCAGGCTCAAGAGAAAGGCAGGAGAGAAGATACAGCTCTCTCTTTAGCCTTTTTCTGGAGAGGGAATCACCTGTCCTCTCTTTTTCGAATACAGAATTAGAGAAGCAAAGACTCTCAGCTCATCTGCACCAGCGGTGCCCGGATACTTGTCCAAGGAGAGGCTGGGCCATGACAGAGATCTTACCAGTGCCTGGATGAATAAGAAATGTGATGACAGTATAGTATGTTATTTAGGAAACTACATTTCTCTGATTTAAAGGACGGCCCTTCATTCTGAGACCATGCCATTCCTATAATTTGGGCGTTAATCAGCACAATAGTAGCCAGTACATTTTCTTTTAAAGTCCTTACTTGGAAAAAAAAAAAAAAGTATGAATCTGGCAACATGGGTCCGTCCCTAAAACTTGGAGATTTCATTCATCCATGAAATCCAAACATCCGCGTCTCAGCCCAGAACCTGTACTTAAATCCCCGTGTGATACGCCTGCTTCTGCTGGAATAGCTCCACGGTGGTGAACTCACTCTCCACCATGCTAAGTCCACTCGCCTTTTTGGTCTGGCACGCACACTCCTGCAGGAGCCGCTCACAGTCCCGCATCTTGGTCTTGAGCAAGTCCTGTTTGGTGGCTGAGAGGAGCAGCCCCTTGGCATCCAGAGGTCCAATGACATCGTACCAGATGGGACAGCCATCCAGGTCATAGCCACACATGCCCCCTGACAGATACTGCTGGACCACCTGGGCAAAGACACAGACCAGGCCCCCGGTCAGCAGGCCCAGGGGCCTGCATCCTGGAGCCTTCCCATGGGTTCATCAGGCTCTCCCTCCACAGCCTTTCCCCCTGCGTGCCAATGGATACCCACTCTGGGAACCATTTGGGCTCATCGGGCATTGTCAAACCTTTCCTCTTGAGGGCCCTAGTCCGACAGCCTTTGGGACACAGACTGTGGGTACAGCAGACCTAACTAACACAGGTTTGGAGCAAGATCATTCGTCCTCACCTCGGGAGGCTGCCAGCTCGTGATGTTGTCAATGTCCTTTTGCTTTCGGAACTCCACGTGCTGCAAACATAGAGGTAGGGCTTTAAAAAAAAGGCAGGGGTAGTAGAACCCCTTATAGGCATCAAGCAATAGGTGACACTGTGTCTCAGGTACATCATGAGAAGGCAAGTGGTGGGACTGGAAAAGAAGGCACTGCCTGTTTCGGAGATCCGGGCAGAACGGATTGTAATTCTTAGCTGGGCCAGAACTATGAAAGCTCTGTTTCAGGGAAGGGAATGCACTTTGTCCCAAAGGGATAAGGCAGCAACAGCGGCCAGCTAACACTCAGATCGGCCACACAAGCCAGAAGCTGTGATCAGGTGGGCAGGGTGGGCAAAGGTGGGCAAACCCCAGGGTGATTCTGATGGGTGGGAACCGAGACAATAGTGGCCTATATCTAAATGGAGCTCACCTTCCGGAGCATGGCCTCAGACTTCTGCAGGTCGAAGTTTCTTGCTGTAACAGGGAAATGTGGTCAGGGTTAGACCAGGGGGCTGGGCATCCAAGGAGAGGGAGATTTCCCTATTCCTGTGCTGGGGCTGGCTCCTCTCCAACTTCACCCCAGCTGACTTCCAGATGACCCCACATGCAGAAGCTTAAGAGGAGGAACTCCACTAAGGGGTTTCTAGAATACCACAGCCCCCGAAGAGCAGGTCAAGGATCAGGGCAGGTGGGTACAGCCTTGTAACGTTGGGGTCCAATGAATTTTACCCTCGTGGATACAAGAGGTGAAAGATCTTATCTCCTCTCAGGGAAAGTGAATCCTGGACACCCTTATCATTCAGCCTTCCCCCTTTATACAAAGTTAACCTCCTCCGTTTTCTGAGAACTTGACCTATAGTTCAAAAATGAACATAGCTGCCCTGTCATCTGGGGTGGAACTGGCAGAACATCACAGGATGATAGAAGGGTTGATGAGCCTCTGGTCAACCTTGCCATATTTTTTTTTAAAGATTTTATTTATTTATTTGTCAGAGAGAGAGAGAGTGAGCACAGGCAGACAGAGTGGCAGGCAGAGGCAGAGGGAGAAGCAGGCTCCCTGCCGAGCAAGGAGCCCGATGTGGGACTCGATCCCAGGACGCTGGGATCATGACCTGAGCCGAAGGCAGCTGCTCAACCGACTGAGCCACCCAGGCGTCCCCAACCTTGCCATATTTTTAAAGGATCCACACATACCCTAATGGGACACAGAGGGCCCCCCTCCCAGGGTTCCTGGAAAGCTTCAAAATTAAAGAGTTCACCTGGGCCAAGTCTTCATTTCGTGCTCTCACCCCAAGTCATCCTGCTCAAGCTTGAACACGAAGACCTCACTGCCCCCCAAAAGCCACCTGCTTCCAGATAATCCGAGTGGCCACTTGCACTCGCACTCATTGTTACACTGAGCAGAGACCCACAGCCAAAACGCTCTGAGAGTAGGGTCCTTTCCTCAGCCATGTGACAAGTTTTCCAATACGGGTGAATTTTGTGCTGCTCCCTGCATGCCCTTGGCTCTCACGTTGCCCCTCCATGGATCCTTCCCCTGACTGTTCCTCGCAGCCTGGTTCCAAGTCCATTCACAGGACTTCCCTTTGGATGTTTCCCAGTCTGCGAGCGCCCTACTTCAAAAGCGCGCTCCACGGAACTGTGTGTGGCTCGAGGTGTTGCCTACCCTTCTCCGATAAAGCCTGAGAACTTTCTTGGCAACAGCCACACTCTTAACTCAGATGGAGCTTATAGTCAACTGAACCTCCCAAATCCTTTTCAGCTGTGCTGTTGCTAAGCCTCCATCCCATATGTTGTGAGGTGGTTTTCTGGATCCATCCCTATCAGATTTCATCTTGTGACAGCTCGCTCCAGTTCATCCTTTAAAGAATTTCTGAGATCCATACTCTGACCAGTTTTGCCAACTACCCTATGAACTGTCCCTCCCATGCCTATGTCCTCTGTGGATCGGACTGCCATTGAGATCTGCTGACAGCCCTGGGACCTGGGCCAGATAGGCTGCCCTCTGGACTGTCACCGGTCCCTTAATCACTGATCTCTGGGAGTGGCCAAGCACATTCCCTGACTCTGCTATCATGAAATCCACTCCACTGTCCTGCACCCAAAGGGTGCATCTGGGGATTGACCAATGCCATGCCCATCATCGCTGCTGGACACCCATTTATAGAACTGAACGGACTTTACTCCTAGGAAGTTTCTTTTGATGGCAGTCTTGCACACACCATTGTGGCAGCGAGGGGCAGCTTTTAGAGGCATATTATCTGGGTTTGCCTCTCAGCCCTTCCCCTTTCTCCCAGTCTGACCTTGGACAAGATACTCCACATCACCAACTGAATCATCTATATGATCTAGAAACACATGAAAAAACAAAGTAACCTACTGTCATGATGGGGGCGCCCAGTTGGTCTGTGAAAGTGGGCGTGGTCCATAGGAACAGGAGTGGCAGTAAAGCGTGAGCCCCCCTCTCTCCAGACAGCTCTCCAGTTCACCCGTATCTGCCAGGCTCCAACAGCCAGGGTCTTCTTTGAAGGCCCTCCCCGAGTTGCCACTTGGCCGTGGCAGTACCTGGCCCAGTGCCTCCCTAGGCCTGCTGAGTCAGGCCTCTCAAGGGCTCCTGTGCCCTGGTTGGGGCAGATCAAACTTGGCTTAGGTCAATGCCAGAGATGACCTAGGAGCAGCTGTCCTGGGTCCTGATTTGATAACTTCTGAGTCCTGGTGAAGGAGACTCCAACCTGTTTTGCCCCCTACCTCCCTGACAAGGCCCTATCTCCCCAACACGCACACAGTTGCTATTGCCTGTGGGTTTTCATCTGGCCTTTGGACCTTGCTGGGAAGCCCAGAGCTCAGCCCCAGTCAGGGGGAAGCAGTAAAGACTTCTGTGCCTGCTCTCAGGGCCGGGGGCCAGGGGGGTGGGTGGGGGGAGCAGAAAACGGAACCCATGTGAGGGGAAAGGGGCCAAGAGTGAAAGCCTAAGCTCACACCTAGGTTAGAGAAAGGCATTCTGTTGGCATGCACTTTGAAATTGTTTCCTTTAGAAGCAAAGGTAGAGAGGAAAAAGGTTTCCTTTAAAAAAAGGGCAACAGGGACGCCTGGGTGGCTCAGTTGGTTGGACGACTGCCTTCGGCTCAGGTCATGATCCCGGAGACCCGGGATCGAGTCCCGCATCAGGCTCCCAGCTCCACGGGGAGTCTGCTTCTCCCTCTGACCTTCTCCTCGCTCATGCTCTCTCACTGCCTCTCTCTCAAATAAATAAATAAAATCTTTAAAAAAAAAAAA
>PISX010010806.1:0-68426 GCA_004024625.1 Mellivora capensis | reverse complement strand
CCTGGAAAATACAGGCAGGATTGCGGACAAATAAATATCTGGAGTTGTTGGCGCGTGTAGGATCATCGACCGGTGGACCGATGAGTAGGGCCGCGGCTGAGCCTTCCCAGCTCCAAGATCGAGAATCAGTGGCCAGGCAAGTTTCTGCTTTGTTTACCCAGTGCGGGGAAAACACCGAGCCTTCCCTCTCAGCCACTGCCTTCCTGGTACTGGTTAGCCTGTGTTTGGCTTGCTAATGGTTTCCAAATCTCTGAAGCTTCTAGCGATTTATTCCTTGATATCGTTGCTGGTTACAGTCCCATTGACGCCAATTCCCTTTGCTCGTGGAAATCTGTTTTCTCTGTTTCTGTTGGAGAATGTCATTGCACAGGGAAGTCTGACTTCTGAATTATTGAAATCCTTGAGGGTATGAGAGCAGGAAAGCCAGACTCGCTGGACCACACTTTACCACCCGTTTCTCGCTTTTTGACTTCCAGTGAGAAAAAGGGAATGTTGTTCCATCGCGCTGTTAAAAGATGATTTTCAGCGAGAGGTAAAATCGTTACTCTCATACAGATACAAAAATGAGCCCGTGTTGGGACATCCAGCTGCCTCCATTGGTAGAGTGTGCGACTCTCGATCTCGGGGTTGTCAGTTCGAGCCCCATGTTGGGTGTAGAGATTACTTAAATTTTTTTTTTTTTAATGAGCACGTTTTAAAAGATTCTATTTCATTCATGAAAGAGGGAACCAGGCAGATGTCATAACTGGTTCAAGAGAGGAGTCAGGAAGCACAGAGATACATGGGGCAAAGGAATGCCTCAGAAAGGTTCCAGTTAGGAGAGGGGACAGGACATGTCAGCCCCCGGGAATTGGCAGATCAGACAGACACCAGTGATCCCTGTGGGTCTTGACTTGTGATGTGGTAGAAACCCTTGGTGTGTGAAGCAGGGCTGTAGGGTGTGGGAGAATAAATCATTCATCCATGACATTTGCTAAAGAATGGAAAGCAGACCTTATTCAGGACCATCGGGATAGGGGTAGAGACCAGTAAAGTGGGGTTTTACAGTGGGGGAGAGAGATTGGGCTCAACTCCGGAAATAACAAAGAAAAGTGGGAATTTAGAGCCAAAGAGTGGAGCAGGGGTCAGTGGGTGGAAAATGGCTAAGAGGAAGGAAGCATCACAGGGAATGGGTGTTCTGGAAAACTGACCAAATGGTTTCTTGCAGAAGACAAGCCAGCATGATCAGACCTCACCCCAGGGGTTGGGGTGTGGGTGTTGGCAGTGGAGGATGAGGAACCAGATTCGATTTGAAGAGTCAGGGGTTCTATGAAACTGACTTAGAGGGATTCTTACTGGAATGGAACATGGCAGAGACATCATCGGAAACCCCCAAATATGGGTCTATTTGAGAAGAGAGTTCAGAGGAGCTTGGTGAAGGAAGGAGTCTTGGTTAAGGGACTGTAAGTCACTTTGGGAGAGTGGGCTTTGATGTCATCACACTCTTGTTGCCTCTTGCATGAAGGTCACGGGCAGATGGTGAGATTTTAGTTTTGCTAGCCAGTGTGGCCTCGTAAAGAAGGTACTAGTCAGGGTTTCCTCTGCAGGGGCGCATCTTGGTTATCCTTGGTGCCATGAGGAGCATTCTGACTTCCAGAGGCTTCACTAGTGGAGACCGCAGATCTGATCTTGAGGTGGCCAGTGAGTGCTGCCAAGCCCACCTTCTAGGAAACAGAATGGCCCTTCTTCTGTTTTTTTTTGTTTTTTTGTTTTTTTTTTTAAGATTTTAAGTAATTTCTGCACCTGACATAGGCCTCAAACTCACAGTCCTGAGATCAAGAGTTACATGCTCTACGCACCAAGCCAGCCAGGTGCTCCAGAAAAGCCTTCCTTGACACATTTTATGAGGCTCCCACCATCTGCGTCAGACCCAATGTCGCATCCCTCTGAGTTTCCTCCAATAGGAGGAAACCTTTTGCTCACTGTGAGCGACCTCACGATGAATGTCACGCAGAAGAAACTTTGTGTTTTTTGGGGACAGCCTCTGTCATAGGTGGGACACCTTTCTGGGTCGTCTGATTATGGCCCCTTGGTGCCACCACAACTCTTTGTAAGTCGCTGGTAACCAGTGAGTTAGTAACTTCTGTCCCCTCTGGTGGAGGATCCTCCCACCTGTGGAAAAAATCTGTTTTCTCTCCTTTCGGGATCTTAGATTTCTCTCCTTTGGCGATGCCTTTACTCTGCATACGTTTGTGCTCTTTCCTTCTCCCTTCCAACGAGCTGTCACAGCTGCCTCATTCCCTCCTATTATATGAGTACAATAAAATCCTTAATGTGTTCATTAAAAAAAATCTTATGAGTGTCATCTTTTTATTTTTTTCTGAAAAGTCTCCTTTAACAAATGTATCATTTGGGGAGGGGCGGGGCAAAGCCAAAATCCTGAAAGGGATGTCCAGACATCGTGTGTGTCCTCCAGTCAGTAGAGCTGCCCTGAGGCTCTTTCCCTGGGAGCCACAGTGGAGAGAGGTCCCTGGAAAATCTGCGTGACCTAGAACACAGACCAGTGTTGTGCCATTGACGGGTCTGGCTGGAGTCCAGCCTTCCATACACAGGCTCTCCTGGGCACTGCCCCTTTGAGCAGATCAGTCCAGATGGTGGCTCTCCTGGCCATAAACTTCCCTTCTAGAAAGCGGGTATCTAACCAACTGAGCCACCCAAGTGTCCCAATCAGTTGAAGATAAAGAAAAAAGATTCAGGCTCAAGGGCACTTTGAAATGGCCAGGATTTCTTGGGGTCTCCACAGCCCCGTAGGACAAGTCAGGTAAGAAATCAGCCTAAGGACATGCAAATTGTCAAGGAAGAAGTCAAACTTTCACTATTTGTAGATGACATGATACTCTGTAGAAAACCTAAAAGACTCCACCAAAACATTGCTAGAACTGATACTTGAATTCAGCAAATTGCAGGATATAAAATCGATGAACAGAAATCTGTTGCATTCCTGGACACCAATAATGAAGCCACAGAAACCGAAATCAAGGAATCGATCCCATTCACAACTGCACCAAACCCATAAGATACCTAGGAATAAACTTAACCAAAGAGGTAAAAGATCTGTACTCTGAAAATTATGAAATACTTAGGAAATTGGGGCTCCTGGGTGGCTCAGTGGATTAAGCCTCTGCCTTTGTCTCAGGTCATGATCTCAGGGTTCTGGAATGGAGCCCCGCATTGGGTGGGCTCTCTGCTCGGCAAGGAGCCCGTTTCCCGACTCTCTCTGCCTACTTGTCATCTCTCTCTGTCAAATAAATAAAATCTTAAAAAAAAAGAAAAGATACTTAGGAAACAAATGGAAGAGCATCGGGCGGGGCTCTCTGCTTGGCAAGGAGCCTGTTTCCCCACTCTCTCTGCCTACTTGTCATCTCTCTCTGTCAAATAAATAAAATCTTAAAAAAAAGAAAAGATACTTAGGAAACAAATGGAAGAGGACTTAAAGAAATGGAAAAACATTCCATGCTCTTGGGTTGGAAGAGCAAATGTTATTAAAATGTCTATATTACCCAAAGCAATTTACGCTTTTAATACAATCCTTAACAAAATACCACCAGCATTTTTTATAGAGCTAGGATAAACAACCGTAAAATTTGTATGGAACCAAAAAAGACCCAGATAGCCAAAGCAATCCTGAGAAAGAAAAGCAGAACTGGGTGCATCATGATTCTGGACTTCAAGCTCTATTACAAAGCTGTAATCATCAAGACAGTATGGTACTTGAACAAAAACAGACACATAGATCAATGGAACAGAATAGAAAGCCCAGAAATGGAGCCTCTACTCTATGGTCAACTAATCTTCAACAAAGCAGAAAAGAATGTCCAATGGAAAAAAGACAGTCTCTTCAACAAATGGTGTTGGGAAAATTGGACAGCCACATGCAGAAGAATGAAACTGTACCACTTCCTTATACCACACACAAAAATAGACTCCAAATGGCCGAAAGACCTAAATGTGAGACAGGAATCCATCAAAGTCCTAGAGGAGACCAGAGGCAGCAACTCTGTGACCTTGGCTGTAGCAGTTTCTTCCTAGACATGTCAACAGGGGCAAGGGACGCAAAAGCAACAATGAACTATGGGGACTTCATCAAGATAAAAAGCTTCTGCACAGCAAAGGAAACTGTCAACAAAATTAAAAGGCAGCTTATAGAATGGGAGAAGATATTTGCAAATGACATATCCGATAAAGGGTTAGTATCCAAAATCTGTAAAGAACTTATTAAACTCAACACACTGAAAACAAATAATCCACTTAAGAAATGGGCAGAAGACATAAATAGACATTTTTCCAAAGAGGACATCCAGATGGCTAACAGACACATGAAAAGATGCTCAACATCACTCATCATCAGGGAAATACAAATCAAAACCACCATGAGACACCACCTCACACCTGTCAGAACGGCTAAAATTAACAACACAGGAGACAACAGGTGTTGGCAAGGATGCGGAGAAAGGGAAACCCTCCTACACTGTTGGTGGGAATGCAAACTGGGTCAGCCACTCTGGAAAACAGTATGGCAGTTCCTCAAAAAGTTAAAAATAGAGCTACCCTACGACCTAGCAATTGCACTCCTAGGGATTTAGCCAAAGGATTCTAAAATACACATTCAAAGGAGTACGTACCCCTGCTGTTTATGGAAGCATTATCAACAATCGCCAAACTATGGAAATAGTTCAAGTGTCCATCGACTGATGAATGGATAAAGAAGTGGTATATATGTATGTGTGTGTGTAGCGCACGCACACACACAATGGACTACTACTCAGCCATCAAAAAGAATGAAATCTTGCCATTTGCAATGATGCGGAAGGAGCTAGAGTGTATTATGCTAAGTGAAATACGTCAATCAGAGAAAGACAAATACTGTATGATTTCACTTATATGTGGAATTTAAGAAACAAAACATGACTATTTGGGAGGGGGGTGAGAGAGAGGGAAACAAATCATGAGAGACTCTTAATTGTGGAGAAAAAACTGAGGGTTGCTGGAGGGAGATGGTAGGGATGGGCTGGATGGGTAATGGGCATTATGGAGAGCTTGTTGTGATGAGCCCTGGTGTTGTGTATAAATGATGAACCACTGATCTCTACTCCTGGAACTGATGCTAGAGTGTATGTCAACTAAATAGAATTTAAGTTTAAAAACAAAAAGAAAGAAAGAAATCAGCCTAAGGAGCCAGCTGTCCATAAAGAGTGCATTGGACATTAGATTTGCCACTGTTGGTCCTGGATTGTTGTGACTTCTCTTACTACTAATAATTTTAGAACCGAGCTTGTGAAAACAAAACCATGAGGAACAGTTTCAGATTTTCTTTGAGTAAGTGACTAGCTCTGAATTTGTGTTTCTTTTAAAATTTAGCTATTTTCTTTCTAAAATATCCTGGGAGGTGCAGGAAAGAGTCTAACAGCCACCCATATTCACCTGACTCAAGCTTTAAAAATGTGAACATTTTGTCCTTAATCGGAACTTTCTGAGGTAATAAGATGTAACAAATGCAGCTAAAGCCCCAGTCTCCACCCTCTCTCCCTCGCCAGGAACCACTGTCTAATAATGGTGTGTTTATTCCCGTCATTATGACAGTATATTTATTAGTAAAAGAAATATTATTTTTCTTTTTAGTATTTACTTAGCATCAAAAAGGCTGTTGTCTTTTTATCTAGCATTATGTTGCTAAGATGTATCATATTGGTTCGTATATGTGTACTTTGTTTATGAGTGTATTTGTTTGCTGCGGATCCGGTAACAAATCCGAACCAGCTGGGGAACGTAAGACAACAGAAGTGTATTCTCACGGTTCTAAGGGCCGGAAGTCTGAAACGAGGGTGTCAGCAGGGCCCTGCTTTCTCTGAAACCTGCAGAGGGGAATCCTTCCTTGCTTCTCCCCTCGTTTCTGATGGTTGCGAGCACTGCCTGGTGTTCCTTGGCTTGTAGGAGCCTCCCTCCAGTCTCTGCCTGTGTCTTCACGGGACCTTCCTCTCTGTGCGTCTCTGTATCTGAATTTCCCTCTTCCTACAAGGATACTAGCTGCCGGGGTAGTGGCCACTCTCATCCAGGGTGACCTCATCTTAACTTTTTTCTTTTTTTAAAGATTTATTTATTTATTTGAGGGGGGAGGGGCAGAGGGAGAGAGAGGGAATCTCAAGCCGACTCCCCGCAGAGCGTGGAGCCTGATGTGGGGCTCGATCCCAGGACTCCGAGAGATCATGACCTGGGCCGAAATCAAGAGAGTCAGACCCTTCGCTGATTGAGCCACCCGGACATCGCACCTTGGCTTGATTACTTCTGCAAAGATCCTATTTCCAAGTAAGGGCACGTTTATAGGTTCCGGGAGTTAGGACGTGAACATATCTTTCTGGGGACGTAAGTCAACCGACAGCAATGGATACATCACAGTTTATCCTGTTCTCCTCCTGAAAGTCAAGATTGCTTCCTGTTGCTGTCATCACATCTGTGCCACCGAGAGCATCCCTTCTATACTCACCACATGGGGGCATGAGCTTGCACACGAACACACACACACACACACATACAGACAGAGGTCTAAATTTCTCTAGGGAATAGAAATCCCACACCCAGCTGTGGGATTTCTGGGTTGCAGGGTGTCTGTACCTTTCACTTTGCTAGACCTTGTCAGAGTACTTTCCAGAGTTTGTATCCGTTCGTGTTCCCGCCCTTTTCCCCACGTGTGTACTGGCTCTTGGTGCTAACAGACATTTCCCAACTGCAAGGTGCAGATTGTATCTGTGTCATGTACAAAATAGTACGATTTCTTAAATTCCAGCGAGGTTGGATATCTTTTCATATGTCTGTGTGCCATTCAGGTGTACCCTTTTGTGAGTTGCCTGTTCATATCTTTGAAGCATTTTTCTCTTGGGTTGTCTTTTTCTTGTTGATTTTTAAGAATTCTTCCTTTTTATTTAGTTTTATTTTTTAAAAAGATTTTATATATTTATTTGACACAGAGAGAGACAGTGAGAGGGAACAGAAGCAGAGGGAGTGGAGAGGGAAAAGCAGGCTTCCTGCCGAACAGGGAGCCCGATGCAGGGCTCTATTCCAGGACCTTGGGATCATGACCTGAGCTGAAGGCAGATGCTTAACGACTAAGCCACCGAGGCGCCCCAAGAATTCTTCCTTTTTAAAAAAATTTTAAAAGATTTTATTTATTTGAGAGCAAGAGAGAGAGAGAGAGCACACAGGCAAGGGGATTGGGAGGCAGAGAGAGAGAGAGAGGGAGAAGCAGACTCCCTGCTGAGTAGGGAGCCTGACATGGGGCTCAATCCTAGGATCCCGGGATCATGACCTGAGCTGAAGGCAGACACTTAACTGACTGAGCCACTCAGGTGCCCCAAGAATTCTTCCTGTATCTTATCTAGACATTAAATCTTCTGCTTTGAGAATGATATCTCAAATAGTAACGACTCTTCCCCACCTCTACCACCCCTGGGGTATTTTGAAGCAAATTCCAGACATGTAGTTTTTTTGTCTGTATATACATTAGCATGTAGCTGTAAAAGGTTAAGGATTGTGTTGCTCAGTGAAATAAGTCAATCAGAGAAAGACAACTATCATATGATCTCCCTGATAAGAGGAAGTGGAGATGCAACATGGGGGGTTAGGAGGGTAGGAAAAGAAGAAAAGAAACAAGATGGGATCGGGAGAGAGACAAACCATAAGTGACTCTTAATCTAACAAAACACACTGAGGGTTGCTGGGGGGAGGGGTGTAGGGAGAAGGTGGTGGGGTAATGGACATTGGGGAGGGTATGTGCTATGGTGAGTGCTGTGAAGTGTGTAAACCTGGCGATTCACAGACATGTACCCCTGGGGATAAAAATACATTACATGTTTATAAAAAATTAAAAAATTAAAAAAAAAAGGTTAAGGATTGTGTACACACACACACACACACACACACCCATCTCTGTGATAGTATTATCCCCCCCCCATAACAGTAATGCTCAGTGCCATCAAATATCCAGTCAGTTCGGTTCCCCCAATTGTCTTACAAGTGGATTTTACAGTTGGCTACTGCTGTGCATGGACTCGTGTCCCCCGCTAAGTTCATAGGTGGGAGCTGTGACCTCCAACGTGTTGGTATTTGGAGGCGGGGCCTTTGGTGATTCTGTTTAGAGGAGGTCGTGAGGGTGGGGCCCCGGGATGGGATTAGTGCTCCTGTAAGAAGAGGCCAGAAAGCATGTTCTCTCTGTGGGTGCCTGTGAGGACACAGCAAGAAGGTGGCTGTCACAAGTGAAGAGGAGAGTCCCTCTCAGCACCGAGCTTGTGGGCATCCCGATCTGGGACGTCCAGCCTCTGGAGTGAGGAGAAATACCTTTCTGTCATGTCAGCTGCCCTGCCTGTGGTATTTTGTTATGGAAGCTCCAGCAGCCTAATACGCACTTCGTGAACATTATTAACCCTTTTCCTTCTGGTTTGTGTTTTTTGGGTCTAGTGTAAGGAATGCTGCTTTTTTTTTTTTTTAAGATTTTATTTATTTATTTGACAGACAGAGATCACAAGCAGGCAGAGAGAGAGGGGGAAGCAGGCTCCCCACTGAGCAGAGAGCCCGATGCGGGGCTCGATCCCAGGACCCCGGGATCACGACCCGAGCCGAAGGCAGAGGCTCAACCCACTAACCCACCCAGGTGCCCCAGGAATGCTGCTTTACACCAAGATTCAAGAAAACGGTGTTCTCTAGCAGGTTCCTTCTGCTTTCCTCCTCAGGCTTCTCACCGTCTGGCTGGGCTGCACAGCGGTAGGGGGCCTCCACTGAGACCTGTCCGCTCCCCTGGGTCCCTCAGGGGACCCGTCGCGTCTTATCCCCCATATCCACCTTATGCCCCCGACCTCCAGAGCCCGGTCTTGCTCTGCTCCGTCTCTCTGCCCTCTTCGGATCACCATCCTGCTGCGGGACACAGCTGGAGGGACACAAACTCAGGGACCGTGTACATTTCCCTGGTCCTTCATTTTCCCTCTTCTCCTGTCCCTTCCGACCTTCCCCCGCTCTCCCCCTCACTGCTGACACGGCTCTCGGTTCTCTGAGCAGAAGCAGGTAGGGGACATCCACACAGCCTCCTTCCTGCCTTCCCTCCCGGACCGTGGAGGACCTGCCCGAGCTTCCGGGGAAGCTGACCTTCTCCCTGGGCTGACCCTGTGCCCCTCGCGTCGTCAGTTTGGTTTGCTTGTGCTTCGTTTTCTGCTCTGAGCTCCCATTCTGATCCACATGGAGATGTGCTGACATTTCTTCCATTATAAAAACAGGGGCGCCTGGATGGCTCTGTTGGTTCGGCGTCTGCCTTCGGCTCAGGTCATGATCCTGGGATCGAGCCCCACATCAGGCTCCCTGCTCAGCGGGGAGTCTGCTTCTCTCTCTCTCTCTCCCTCTGCCTCTCCGCCTGCTCATTTTCTCTCTCACTCCCTCTCTCTTTGAAATAAATACATAAAACCTTAAAAATAAAATACAAATAATAATTAAAATATAATAATAAATATAAAACATATAATAAAAATATGAAAATAAAAAATAAAAATAAATAAAAAAGACTGTTGCCCTATCTTCCCTCCATCTTTTTTTTTTTTTTTTAATTTACTTATTTGACAGACAGAGATCACAAGTAGGCAGAGAGGCAGGCAGAGAGGGAAGGGGAAGCAGGCTCCCTGCTGAGCAGAGAGCCCGATGCAGGGCTCCATCCCAAGACCCTGGGATCACGACCTGAGCTGAAGGCAGAGGCTTCAACCCTCTGAGCCACCCAGGCGCCCCGAGTCCCTCCGTCTTCTGCTCATTCCCTTTGCTCCTGTTTCTGGCAGAAGTCATGAAGAGCTTCTGTGTTCACCGGGTCTGATTATCTCCTGCCATTCTCTGCAGCCTGCTGCTGTCTTGCCCACCCCGGTCCTCCAGACCTGTTTTCGTGAAGGTCACCCTGACGTCTACCTTGCTCAGCCCTGTGCCTCTCTCAGGGTTTCTTGCAGAAGGTCTCGGTCTATACTCTGCCTCCTAGAAACCGTGTGTTCACGTGGCTTTAGGCCCATGACTTGGGGTTCCTCCCCTCTCGCTCGCTGTTTCTTCTCAGACTCGCTCGCTTGTTCCTTCTTACTCCCCAAAGCCTTAAATGGTGAAGGTCCTAGGGCTGTAACTTCTAGATCCTTCTCTTCTTTATCTACTTGTTGTTCCCTTCATGATGTCATTTACTCTCAAGGTTTTAAATATGATGTGCAGCTGATTCTCATTATTTACACTGTAGTTGGACAACACCGGGGCTGGGAGTGCTGACCGCTGTGCAGTCAGAGATCTGCCTAGAACTTTTGACTCCTCAAAACCTAACTCCTAATAGCCTACTGTTGACCGGGAGCCTTGCCGGTACCATAGACAGATGATTGACACATAGTTTGCATGTTAATATGTGTTAAATACTGTATTCCTGCCATGAAGTAAGCTAGAGAAAAGAAATTTTTTTTAAAGATTTTATTTATTTATTTGACAGACAGAGATCACAAGTAGACAGAGTGGCAGGCAGAGAGAGAGAGGGGGAAGCAGGCTCCCCGCTGAGCAGAGAGCCCGATGTGGGGCTCGATCCCAGGACCCTGAGATCATGACCTGAGCTGAAGGCAGAGGCTTAACCCACTGAGCCACCCAGGTGCCCCGAGAATAGAAAATATTAAGAAAGTTATAAAAAAGAGAAAATACATTTATGGTCCTAGAGTGTATTTATGGGAAAAAAAAGCCACGTGTACGTGGACCCGTGCAGTTAAAACCCGTGTTGTTTAAGGGCCAGATGTAGTCATGGTGGATAAAGTCAGGTGGATAGCACACTAGCAAATCCCAAACCACCGCTCTGAGCCTCTGGTCCCATTTCTGTCCCATTGGTCAGTGGGTCACCCCGTTTTATGTGTGTTTCTGAGTAGAGACGCCTTCCTTAATAATAGCGTTGATTCATTGACATCGAGCCTGCCATCAGCGGATTTTTCTACCATCCGGATTATCTTTGGGGGCACATGGAGCCCTTAGGATCACGGCACTATGCCTGGAGTCTGTTCATAAACCAGGAAGTCGCCATCAAAAGCACAAAATGCGGAAGGTGTGGGACTCAACAGAAATTGAGCGGATCCTTGCGTGCAGTGGGGGCTGAATGAGGAGGCAGAGCATTGCCTTGTTTGACCCTGGCAGGGACCGTACGTGTCAGTGACTCTGATCTGCCACGGCTCTACGGAAGTCCGTGGATGGTGGCGAAAGCATGACAAATACTGATTTTGGAGTCGCAGTAAATTTTGCAACGAGGCAAATTCATGTGTATGGAATCCGCCAAAAAAAAAAAAAAAAGAGGCTGGGCTGTGTATTGCTGACTCTTCAAGCTTGTCGCTTCCGCTTGGACCCCTGCCCTGATCTTCTTGTTAGGAGCTGCCACTCAGCATGTCTGACAGACGATTCTGACTTACCACCCAGCTTTTAAGACCTGATCTCCTCAAAACCTGCTCTTCCTGAGTCTCCCCCTTCTCGTTGAAAGATGCACTACCCTTTTCCAGTTGCTCGGGCAAAAAATCCTCATCGTCACCGACTCCCCCCACCATGCTGTCTGCCCAAAACCAGTCGGTGGTCCCGGCACATGGTATCCAGACCCCAGCCACCCTCAGGCTGTCCCCTTTGCCGACCCTCTTCATGGGTAGCGTCTTTTGTCTTGGATTGTGGAAGTCTTGCTCTAAGGAGGTTTGCATTTGCCTCTGCCGGGTGCCCAGGGATCTTGCTGCCCAGGGTCACTTGTTTGGTTCATTTCACCGTCTACGAATTCCTACTTTAAAGGGAGAGGGGAAATTTGGGGGGATTGGTTTCTTTTTTCCCTCCCTGGGCTTTCTAACCTTCATTCTAGTCCTTGTTGGTAGAGTTTTATTTATTTTTTTCTTTTTTCTTTTTTTTTTTTTGTTTGTTTTTATTTTCCCCAATAAATATAAACCTTGGGGGCTCTGACACTGTGTGGGGTCTCAGTCACAAATCCCCATCTCAGGGGGTATTAGCGCTTGTTCCTGGGTCTAGCCTGCTCCCCAGGATCTCCAGGCTCGCTCAGTATCTGCTCGTTGCCACCGTGACCCTGGCTTCAGGTCTCCTCTCTAGTCCTAGCTGGGGATTGTTCCCTTCTTGGGCTCCACCATTTTAATTTTTGTCTGTTGGTTACATTCCCTCTGGTATTTCTAGTGTTTGTAATGGGAATGGATTCCTGTTAGCCCCACTCAGAATCACAAGTTACCAGTGATTTCCTCCATGAAATACACGATGCATATAGTTAAAATGAATTCTTTTTCTACACTCTTGATTTTAGTTGACTCACTGTTTATCATCTTTGGATTTGCACCATTCAGAATGTAATGTATGTCTCTCTCTCTCTGTAGCCCACCTTCAGTCTCTCCAATGGCTAACGAGGCCCATCCGTGTCCGTGTGACATTGGGCACAGGCTAGAGTATGGAGGGATGGGACAGGAAGTTCAAGTCGAGCACATCAAGGCTTACGTGACCAAGCCCCCCTACCACACGGGCAAGGCTGTGATCGTCATTCAAGATATATTTGGCTGGCAGTTGCCCAATACCAGATATATGGCTGACCTGATTGCAGGAAATGGATACACGTACGTAGGAAGTTCTGTTCTTTTCCTTAAATTCCTGGAGATTTCAGTGATCTGTTATGGTCCCTTCAGGGAAAACAAAACCAAAGCCAAAAAGCGCCACCTGCATTCTAAGTTAGGTTACCTACTACCTCATCTCACGGTGCCCCGCCCCCCCTGGGGAATGTCACGTGAGCCGAACACCACCTGGCGTCCAGAGGCTGCCATTGCACCGAGCCCCCCGCGCCCCCTACCCACCCCCGCCCCGCGGGGCTTCGGCTGGTCCTTGCCCTGTAGACCCCTCAGACGGGGAAGGAGTTACTGCCGGATGCCGGGCCTGCCTGGGCAGAGGTGCAGGGCGCCTGGGGCAGGCCTCCCTTGCCGTCTCTGGAATGGATCTGCTTCTTGGCCTTGGACACGTCTCAGCAGGGTCAGATTTTACAGGCGGGCGCCCATGGTTAGCCTGGGTGAAACACACGCTAAACACAAGCAATCAGGGTCCTGTCTGAGTTCCCAGGGGTTCCAGAGCGGTGCTGAGACCTCACTCACCTCCTGAAGGTTAGGCCTTTGCCAGATTGAGTACTGAGAACACACCTGTCTGCTTCCCATCACGCCAGGTCCTGGCACAGTGTCCCTACACACGGAGGAGAGGGGCCGGTCCTTCCCTCCGGCCTCAGACAGCCTACCACCCACCAGCCCCGAGTGGGGCGGACCGCGATTTCCTTTTTCTCAAAAAGCTGCAAATCCAGTGTGCACCGACCTTGTTTTCCTACCAGAGAAGTGGATTTGAAGGTCACACGCCCACTGTTGTGTGAATCAGCGTTAGTGCAGACGGCAAAGAGGATTTGCACTTGAGTTTTCACTTTTTCATGCCCCCAGATGTCTGGAACAGGAGGCCACGTGACTTACTAGGGGCAAACCCAGTGAGAAGCACCGGGGCGAACCCGGGCTGTCCCGAGGCTGGGCTGGACGGACCCCGTGCGGAGGGCGTTACAGGGATGTGTCCTTCACCCTCCCAGTGGCCCCGCAGGCTGGGCCCTGGCGTGGTGGCTTCCAGGCTTCCATGGTCCTACGGTGGGTCCTTAGCTGCAGACGAACACAAACCATGAGCAGCGCCGCCCGTGACTTACAGAGCTCTCTCCCACTTATCCAACTCGCTCTGCCGTCAGAATAACCCGCCGGGGTTGGCCGCGCCGGCTGTTCATCAGACCGAGAAAATGAGGCTAAAAGTGACTTGTTAAGGTCACGGGGCAGGCGGCCCCGTACTGGGGCTTGAGCTTGGGTTCTTCTGACCCAGATTCCAGGGTTCCTTCTACCCTGGCAGGAAGAGCCGGGTTGCTCCATCTGTGGCCACGGCCTTTATTCTAGGAAGCGAGTCGTCGGCCCCTGCGGTGTGGACCCAGCCTTGGGGCGGGGGGCGGGGGTTGACTCGCGTGGAGGAGGGACAGGGACTCGGACTCGGGGAACTGGCTTGTTTGCTCTCTGCCGCCTGTTTTAGAACCTGCAGGAGACCTTTCCCTCTGAGCAGGAGGTTGTGCCCTGTCGGCATCCTGGGCGGAGGCTGGGGGGAAAGTGCTTGGTCACCGTGACTGGATGCGCCCCAGGTGTACCCTCTGACCTGGGGCTACCGCAGAAGGCCGGCTGAGCCAGGCGGCTGCTCCCGGGGTGGGGGAGAGGGCTCCGGGGCTCCTCCGTGGGGACTGTGCCCGCGGGGTCGCTGGTCATTTCAGGTGGGCGGGGCTCTGGGGCTGGCAGAGGCCGGGCACCTACGGTTGTGAAATCCCCAGTGAGTGGTCTGGCCTGGCGCCAGCTGGCCTCTTTGATGCGATCACACTTGGCCTTCGTGGTCCCCACTGTGAATCAGAATCACCAACGTAACAGGCTTCTTCGTGAATGTCAGCAAAGCCCAGCAGCTCCGAAATGAAGAACAATGAATGTCCCTGTTTGACAGGACCATCGTCCCGGACTTCTTCGTAGGTCAGGAGCCATGGCACCCGTCTGAGGACTGGTCCACCTTCCCGGAGTGGTTGAAAACAAGAGACGCCAGGAAGATCGATAAGTAAGTTATCGCCCGTGTTTGTGCCACCCCCCCCCCACTCCTGTCCCAGGACCCCCGGGAGAGCGGAGGCTGCAGGGAGAAGCAGGTGCGGCTTCACCATTCAGACACCCCCCAACCTCCCTCGTGTGGGACTTCCAGGGCCACGGCGAGTGGAAACGGGCTTTCATGGAGCCTGTGTGTGGCCTGGAAGGTGGGACGCCAGCAGGCTCGTCTGCTTCCTTCTCTGAGCAACTTTGTGGTGCTCATGCCAAGGGAACATTGTGGAAGGGCCACTCTGTGGGTGGCCCGATTTCCCTTGACTAGGGTACTTTGGAGGTGCATAGGGTCACACTCCTTCCTTCCTGTCCAGGCTGCAGAACCAGTCGAGGCAGTGGGCAGAGAAAAGAAGCTGGGTCAGGGGCTAGCCCCATTAGGGCTCAGCTGACAGGAAACCCAAAGGGCTGTCCCCTCCCCCAGCCTAGACCTGACCCCCCAAATCCCCCTCTGAGAGACTTCAGGTCTTGACCCCAGGCCCATCAGACCAGGACTGCCATCTTGCCAGGGTCCAGGGAGCAGTGAGAAGTAAAAGAGGGGACTCCCCCCAGGATTTCAGCTTTTTGTTGAATGAGCTCCCGTGGCCCAGAAGCACGGAACAGCGCTCTTAGCTGCCGCCCAGACAGCTCTTTCTGTCTGGGCTAAGTGTGGAGGGGGAAAGGGGCCAGGAAAGTTCTCTGATGCCAAGCTTCTCCTGAACAAGTCAGTGTGAGCCCAGGGCAAGGGAGGTTCCCCCAACACCAGCCCCGATTCACCTTGGCCATCTGTCCTTCTGAACCCTCTCTTTCCCTGTCACCGGATGTGAGCCTTGGGTTTGATAAGCTGCTCCCTCAGCTGAGGTTGGGGAAACTGCTAAGAATGTGGGGCCCTGCCCATGGGCATGCGGTCCCTGGAACTTTCTGTTCCTTCTCCCACCAGAATGCCCTTCAAGAGCTCCACCCAGGGCTGGTGGACCCCAGACAGACCTCTGCCTCTAGCCCAAAGGGGCCTGGGGCCCTGCTGAGTGCCCCTACCTGGCTTCTCAGCCCCGTTTTCATGCCCCACACTCATTGGGAGCCCCTTCTCGCAGGGCCTGTGCTGCGGGCTGCGCTGGGAGCTCTCGCCATGGCCAAGCTTGTGGGCGGGAGACCAGGCCAGCAGTGGTCCCGGGGACTGTCTCTGGGATATCAGCTGCCTTGTCTTCCTCTGCCCCATCCTGAGGAGTCTTCCTGCAGGGCTGTGTAGGCCTGGCTCCTTCGCCTCAAGTCAGAGGGACCCTCAGTGGCCACCCCGGCTCCAAGCCTCCCTGAGGACCTGGTGGGGATCTGTGTGGAGACTGTCACAGCCGGCTGCTCCCCCTGCCTGGCTCTGCGTCCTTCCCTCCCCTTCCTCAGCGTTGGCCCCGAGATTCCTGGGGATAAGCCTCCTGCACACTTAACCTTTTCCTGGTCCCTCCCAGGAGACCTGCACCCCTAACCTGCAACCCCAAGAAAACCAAAATGAAGCCAGATATGGAGAGAAAAATTAGAAGTAGAAACACAAGAGAACCACAGAGACCGGGATGCGACTGTGGAATTCAGCTTTCCGTGGGGGTGGCTGGGGTCGGGGGAAAATAGTTAGGACCTTTTGTGACTTTCTGAGGAAAAAGTGTGGGGGGGTCTGCCTGCCATTTGTGAGCACAAAGCAGAGTGATCGTTTCTGGCAGATGTTGGACCAGCCCAGTGGTACTGTTCCACAGGGGAAAAGGAGAGACATGCATTTTAAACAAAAATGAGACAGAGAAACACTGGGGCACCTGGGAGGCTCAGTCGGTTAAACGTGTGACTCTTGATTTCAGCTCAGGTCATGATCTCAGGATCATGAGATCAAGCCCCATGTTGGGCTCCGTGCTTGCTTGAGATTCTCTCTCTCCCTCTTCCTCTGCCCCACCCCAATCCCTGCCCCTGTGTGCTCTTTCTCTCAAAAAACAAAGCAAAGCAAAGCAAAACAAAACAAAACAAAGGGAAGGGGGAGAGAGAGAGAGAGAAACACTCACTTTGAAAGGAGACTGAAATCTTTGTATCTGGTCAAGTGTGTTCCTAAGTAACACAAAACCCATCTTGAATGCTTACTGCTTAAGCAGTCATGGGATTTATTGGTTTATAGAGCTGAAAAGATGTAGTTTCCGGCTTGAAGCAGGGGTTGGTTCCTAGTACAAAAACTATCTCTGGGACTTGCCTTCCAACATTTCTCTACTAGATTGCCTGCACACTGGCTCCATTCTCAGGCAGCCCTTGCCGCTGGGTGACAAGATGGCTGCAGCAGCTCCAGCCTTCCATTGGTCCCTTTTCCAGCACCTCAGCAAAATTCACATTTTGCCCTAATGGCTATGGCTCAGTCATAGGTCTGTCCTGGAATCAGTCATTATGGCCAGGAAATGGCTATGCTTTCTGCTGGTCAGCCTGCACCACACACTTCACAACTGGAACCTAGTGCAGAATCCCCCAAGGTATATGAACCAAGCACTGGTGGATGGGAGGAGAGCGTCATCCAAAGCTGAACCCTGGTGCTTCCAGAAAAGTGGGGGAAAACATGCAGAGCAGCACTAGCAAAGACATGTTCACGCGAGTTATAGTGTTTTTATTTATTATTATTTTAAGATTCCATTTATTTATTTGACAGATTACAAGTAGGCAAGAGAGGCAGGAAGGGAGAGAGAGGAGGAAGCAGGCTCTCCACAGAGCAGAGAGCCCGATGTGAGGCTCGATCCCAGAACCCTGGGATCATGACCTGAGCGGAAAGCAGAGGCTTTAACCCACTGAGCCACCCAGGCGCCCAGTTATAGTGTTTTTATAGAAGTGACCTCTTCCTCCTCATCTCCTCCAATTAAGGCAGTTACACTTGAGATCAAAGCATCCGAGGAAAAATTAAAACCCCAAATGTCAAGAACTATTGCTCTTTCCATGTTATTTTGCGGAATTAATTACCGCTCACGTGAGGACTGTAAGTGCCCTGTACATAGCAGTAGAATCCACTTATTTAAAGGCGCTCCAGGATATGCTATGATCAAAAGGGAGAGGAAGTGCAAGAGAATGGCTTGCTTTCTCTTTTTTAAGCTGTAACATTTTTTCCTTATCCGATCAAACCAGAACTTTCTGGCTGGCCTTGCTTCCCTACCTCCGTTTGGGTGTATTGCTTCTAGCTGAAAATACACTGAGTTCCCAAACAAGCAATTTGCAAATAAACCATTTGCAAAGACAGGGCCACTCCTTGTGTTCTGGCTTGCATCGTGCTGGCAGCTTTCCAAGTCCCGCTCTTTGGGCACGGGAGGAGACCCGCGGTCCGGAGTCGGGGTGTTAGCTGTGGGAGTGAAGTTTGGGGAGCTGCCGGGTTGGGGCAGGTGTCTGTCAGGCGAGCAGGCGGGGCTGCTGCGTGCGGGGGTGGATCTTGGGATCAGGTCTTAGGACGCTGTGCTTTGGCCTCTAGCCTTTACTGGGAGGCTGGGGAAGGCCAGAGCTCAGCTTTCAGCTGGGCTGTGAGCTGGTGTGATTTGTGGTTTGCAAAGGGCCCGCCCGCCGCTCTGTCAGGTGGTTGGAGGAGGCTGGGCTTGGTGGACGGACCTGTGGGGAGAGCCGTGGGGCGACGTGCATCCCTGCGGCAGCCCCGGGGGAGGACAGAGCTCCAAAAGCAAGACCTGCAGACCGTGGAGGCAGAGCTGCTGCGGAAGCCCCGCGACTGCCCATGGGCCGAGCACCTGCTGTCGGGCGCTCGCCCCCAGCGGGGTCGGGGGGTCGGGGGCGAGACACGGGGTGCTCACAAGATGCCTCTCGATTGTTTCTTTGCCCGCCCCCTGCCCCCGCCTTGTTGAGATACAGTTGACCCATAATGTGTAAGTTTAAGGTGTACAGCGTTGACTCAACACGTTTATGTATTGCAAAATGACTGCCACCCCAGCCTCTGGCATCCCGGCTGCTCCGTCCCAGGGTTACTCTCTCCGGCGGCGGGAGCACTCGCGGCCGGCGGCCTCCGGGCCCGCGGGCACGGAACGCAGCAGTAGTCAGCGCGGCCCCAACTCTACAGCCCGGGGCTCGCTCATCTCCGAACCGGGGTCCGTGCCCGCACCCCCGCACCCCCGCACCGGCGACCGCTCCGCGTCCGCGTCTCCGAGGCTGGCTCTTCAGAGTCCCCCTACGAGGGACCTCTAGCCGCCTTTCTTCTCTTTTTGTAGGATTTCCTTCGAGAGTGCGAGCCCGGGGGTGGGGGAGGGGCGGAGGGCGAAGCGGGCTCCCCGCCGAGGGGGGGGCCGAGGCGGGGCTCGATCCCGGCCTCCAGCATCGCGACCTGAGCCCAAGGCGGTGGCTCAACCGACGGAGCCGCCCAGGCGCCCCTGATTCTCGAACCTTCTGTTCCAGGGAGCTGGACGCCGTCCTGACGTACCTGCAGCGGCGCTGCGGCGCGCAGAGGATCGGCGTCGTGGGCTTCTGCTGGGGGGGCGTGGCCGCCCATCACGTGATGATGACGTACCCCGAGCTCAGGGCGGGCGTGTCGGTCTACGGTAAGTCCGCGTCGGCGTCGGGCGCGTGGAAGCGGGAGGCCCCGGGGAGGGCCGGCCGGTCCGCGGGGCGCGGCCCTGCAGACCCGAGAGGGCAGGGGCGGGTGGGCGGAGCCGAGGGCGAAGGGGGTACCGTGTGCCTGGGGTCATGGAGACGCCCCGGCCGCGTTCCTTCCGAGGGACGCCGCGAGCCGCTGTCCCAAGGCGGGAGGGTCGGGCTGCGCGCTGCGGGCCGAGGGGAGCGGCGCGCGCTCGGGCCGGCCAGGCCGCCGCTGTCACGGCAGCGGGGCGGGAGCGCGTGCGCGCGGGGACGTGCCGTGCTGGGTCCACCTAGAGAAGCAGACCATAAACTGTAAGGGAAAAAAAAGAGAAAAGACGCAGCAGGGGATCTGGTTTTCTTTCGTGATCGTACGTCCTACAGCTACAGACCGAGGATTCCGCTCCGGGTCAGTGGTGGTTCGCTGTGGTGATTTTGCTTACTTTTAGCATTCAAAAATAATCCTTTAAATATACTGACTTACCCCGACGAGAATACGTTGTCGGTTGGCTTTGGGCACCACGGGGATGACGGTCCCCCGTGAAATGAAGGCTCTCCTGCGTGGACGCCTCGCCGGCTCCCCCTTCCGGCCGCTGTTGCGCACTGCGCGAGTTGACTCAGGAGACGCCTGGGGGCGTCGAAGCTTTGCTGTCCAGCGATGCCCGGTGGCCTTAGCGGAGGGGGTCAGGGAGCGTGGCCAGCCCTCCTGTGGCTCCCTGCCTCCTGGAGAGGCGCTACAGGGGAGGGGAGGCCCTCTGGGCTGCTTGGCTTTGCTGTGCTGCCTACCGGCCATGGAAGCAGGAGGTACCCATTGTTTTCTTCCTACTGACTTGGACCCTGTCCCGACCACACCTGTCCTCTTGGGGGAGGGGGGGCGGCGACGACCGGGCTCTGTCCTTGGCCCATTGGGGCAGCTTAGTGAGAATCCCCCAACTTGGGATGTCTGACCACATTCCTCGCCCCCGACCCTCCGGATTGCGTGAGCCGGAGCTCTGTCACATCCTCCGGCCAGAATCCGTGTCACTTTCCACCCGCTGCCCCCACGCCCTGCTCCTCGGCGCTAAGTCCCCACTTGTCCTGGTTTTCGGGTTGAGCGATCTCTCTCTCCTATACCCAGACCTCATTCTGGTGGTCCTTCTTGAATAAAACTTCCTTCACAATGTCAGAATAATTTCCTTTAACACTAGTTACTTTAAAATGGCTTCAGATTGCGGACAGGTCGTGGGCAGACCCCCGGCCGTGGTCTGAATGCCGAGGACAGAACAGGCTTTTGACCAAATGCTAAAATTCTGAAACAAAGGATGAAAGGTAACTTGTAGGACGGCCTGTGAGGACCGGGCACCACACCTGTCACACCCGTGACGTCACACCCGTGATGCACACCCGTGGGCTGGTCGGAGCACCAGTAGCCTGGGGAACAGCCGCCCCACCTTATGTTTGAAGCCACTTGGCAAACTGAGGTCCGACGCTGTGGGGCTTCTGTGGATGTGAGAGACTTCTAGAACAGGAGGGGCCAGAGGGCCCAGATTTGAAAGCTTGTCCCGTTTGTAAATGAAGGCATTGCCACACAGGGGAGCGTTTTCCAGGCTGCTCTTGTCTCTGGGCAGCCAAGCAGACAGCAAGGTCTAATTCCACTATCTCTGGCGTGGCTTCTCGTGGAGTACAGAGCAGGAAGGTCTAACTAGAGAAGTTTCTCTTTGAGACTAATCCTATAGGCCAAGCCACTTCTGTGGAATTACTGAAAAGGAAATAAACTGGACCCCCAAAGCACATATTTTACTTTGAAAAATCAAACCAAACCCACAGAGATTTCTGAGGTCCATGTTTGGAAATCCTACCCCACGTGTCTGTCCCCATCTTCCAGGCATCGTCAAGGACTCTGAAGATGTGCACAGTTTAAAGAACCCCACGTTGTTCATTTTTGCTGAAAATGATGCTGTGATTCCCCTTGAGCAAGTAAATTGGCATCTTTCCTCTTTTCTTTTTCTTTTTTTTTTGAAGATTGATTTATTTAGAGAGAGTGTGTGTTCGTGAGTGGGTGGAGGGGCACAGGGAGAGGGAGAGAGAATCCTCAAGCAGATCACGGAATCTGCTGAGCACGGGCGGGACCCGGGGCTCGATCTCATGACCCTGGGATCCTGAGCTGAACCAAAATCAAGAGTCTGATGCTTAACTGACAGAGCCACCGAGATGCCCCTCTTCTCATTTCTGTATTTAATAACATGATTTAACCTTTCAGGGAAAATGTCGCAAAGGTTCATTTGTTGCTCCAAATATTTTTCAGTGTTAAAGTTATAAAGGTGATGGGGTGCCTGGGTGGCTCAGTGGGTTAAGTCTGCCTTTGGCTCAGGTCATGATCCTAGGGGCCTGGGATCGAGCCCCGCATCGGGATCCCTGCTCAGTGGGGAGCCTGCTTCTCCTCCTCCCTCTAATGCTCCCCTGACTTGTGTTCTCTCTCTCTCTCTCAAATAAATAAAATCTTTTAAAAAAACCCCACGAGTTAAGATAAGGTGTGTGCCCTTAAAGACATGGGTGTGGGGCACTTGGCGGACTCATTCTGTGGAGCTTGCAACTCTTGACCTTGGGGTCGTGAGTTTGAGCCCCACATTGTGGGGGACGGTTTACTTAAAAAAAAAAAGTTGGGTGTGTTCAACCTAGTATGTTGATAAGAAAAAAAAAGAAAGAAAATTGGTTCAAAAGCAGCCATTTAGAAATTATTGTTATTCATAACTAATACATTATATTAATACAAATTTAAAATAATTTCTACTTGAATATATTGAATATTTTGTTGTATATTGAATGGTATACCAAAGATATTAATACAGTTTCAAAGAACTGATACTGTATCATTTTTATATTGCTCGGAATCCTCTCCTTTGCCAGAGGTATAAGGACTGTGTTAGGTATAAAAGTAAAAAATTCATAATAGCTATAGAACTTAAGGCACTGATGTTAAATTTCTTTTCTGAGTATTCCGAGAGGATTTTGGGAATGGAAACCATGACTAGACTGTTAAAATCATACTATCATGAAATCCTTTTGTCTATCAGGTCTCTTTGCTGACCCAGAAGTTGAAAAAACACTGCAAAGTGGACTATCAAATTAAAACATTTTCTGGGCAAACCCATGGCTTCGTGCATCGAAAGAGAGAAGATTGTTCAGCGGAAGACAAGCCCTATATTGACGAGGCAAGAAGAAATTTACTTGAGTGGCTGCACAAGTACGTTTAGCTGTGGCCAAGCATAACTTCCTCAAAACAGCTTGCTTGCACCCAGAAATGTGCTTGAGGATATTTGGATCATTTGCTTTAATTTTCACTTTATATAAATCAGGGAATCCTGAAACTCATTATTTCCTCTGAAACTAAAGTGGGTAGAAAATGTTAATGCATGATATAATTTAACTTTTAACATGTGAAAGAAAAGCCCCTAAACCAAAAGAATTTGAATGATAGGGTAATATCCTAACTCTAAGCACCTAGGGCTGCTCGGGCACCTGGGAGGTTCAGTCTTCAGCTCAGGTCATGATCCCGGGGTCCTGGGATCAAGCCCCGCATCGGGCTCCCTGCTCAGCGGGAAGCCTGCTTCTCCATCTCCCACTCCCCCTGCTTGTGTTCCCTCTCTCGCTGTGTCTGTCTCTGTCAAATAAAATCTTTAGGGCTGTTTATGGACCTGCCGACAGCTCAGGTGTGGACTTCTTGCGTTTTAATTAAGTACATCCTTTAAAATGATGAGTGTGGCAAAGCCGTGAAGAACGTGAACTGAAAACTCAGATTCAAAGCCCAGCTTCATGGGGCATTTGTCTGTCTTCATGTGGATCGGTCTGTCACGTTCATACATTGCACTGTGAGAAATCCTGAAGTCGGAATAAGGTTTCATTGACCTAATTACATCAAGCCAATAAACTTGCTTTTTGAATGTGTGGCTTTTTCTAAAAGCTAATAAAGAATGATGGATTATAGTGACTGTCTCCTAGGAAGTGATTTTCTAAAACAGGGCATTTTCCAGGCCCAGAGCCTGGAGCTGTATCACTTGGAAGGGGTACAGGGTCAAGTTTCAGTGTTTAGATTTGAATTACTTTAGATTAAATCCCACAAACAGTTCAGCTCCTTGGGAGCCCCAGCCCTCATGCCAGGCGCTCAGCGGCCACACGTGGCAGGGAGGAGCCGTTTGGGACAGAGCCAGTCTGCGCCAGGAAAGGCTCTTCCTTCTTGCTGCGGCCTGCCGACTTTCCCTGAACCCTAGGCTGGATGGCGGTCACCCCCATTGGCCCCTCTGAGTCTGCAGATCCAGAGAGGCCACCTTATTCCTCTCCCACCCAGGCCTGGGCCCTCCAGGATGTGCCCTTCATCAGGTGGGACCCTGGGGAGGGCCTTTCCACTTGGCTCCTGGGCTCAGGGTGGGACCTTGTTCACCCCCGTGCACCGTGGCCAACTTGGAGCCATTTCCCATTGATCCTGGGCCTCCGGGAGGGAGGCCCACCTGCTTCCATTCTGGAAGACAGGATGAGAAGGGTCCCCACAATGTCAAGGATTCACACCCACCCCTTTGTTTCTCCATGGCTGGGCTTGCAGAGTCTCACGTGACTGATGGTTTTAGTGACAAGATGGGTCCCTCCGGAGAGGCAAAGAAAAAGGAAGCAGCGATGTGGGCCTCACCCAGGCAGGGAAATGGAGAGGAGGGACTCCAGAGCATCTGGAAGAGTCCTCCCGAACCGTCTGAGGCCTGCAGGTTAGGGAGAGAAGCAGGCCTGTGGAGGAAAGTTTGGTTTGGGTCCAGACTGGAAGGTAAGGTTTTCCTGGGCTGCAAATACCCCGACTCACAGTGGCTCGACTAACAGTGGCTGAGAGAGTAACACCGAAGTCTCTCCCATGACACTCCTAATTGGGTCCCGGAGTGGTTTCGGGCCCTGCGGAAGTCCGGACACGGGTGGGTGCCCGCCATTCTGGACGCTCTCCTCACGGGCATGGCTGCAGGCCTCGCCCTCACAGAGCGCCAGCCAGGGCGGGGGCGGGGGGGGGCCAGGGACTGTGGTTTGTCGGGGGGTTACTCTTTCCCAAGACTCCCTCCCTCCGTCTGGGACTCCCAGGCTCCAGAGCTGTGAGAGAGCCATGTTCAAGCCACCGCCTGCGGCACTTCTGTTCTAGAAGCCTGAACGACGACCATCTGCCAGTTTCAGGCTCACTGTATCCCTCTGGAGAAGTGTAAGCACGTCGGCGTCCTTTCAAGTAACAGGGAGCTACGAGCAGGGGTGCCACCCGCTGTGGCACAGGATGGGGGCGGGGGCTGTGTGCTCCAGCTGGAAGCCGAGGGCTCCGTGTTCCCGTTGCTTCGGCAAGGCCCCAACGAACACTGAATAAACCCGCTGGCGTCAGAGGTGGCCAGAGTGCTGGCTGCGGTCTGGCCCGGGGGTCCCCTGGCTCGGGTCACTCTTGCCGCGCATAGACAGTGGGTGCTGGAGCACCAGGGGGACCCTGCACCGGGGAGCCCGCTCTCCGGGGCCTGTCTGGTGGTCAGGATGAGGCAAGTGGGCCCGGCAGGAAAGCCCCACATTTGCAAAGTCTGCTCGAGTAGCAGGTGACTTCACAGCTGAAGGCAGCCCCCGGGCCAGTCCCCCTGCACCCCCGAGGGTCCGGGTCCCAATCTCAGCTATTCAAGACTCTGGGTCCTCTCCATCTGACAGAGACTGGTTTCCCTGGCCCGGTATCCTCATTCGAGCACGGAAATAAATGTCCTGTGTTATACCATTAAAAAAAGAAGAAAAAAAAAAAGGACACATAACTTGGCAAGGATTATAACTGGCAAGTCAGAAAGGTGACGTGTTATCTTGAAGAGCCCCTCACACGGAGTGAAATCAGGCTGGTGAGACATCCCTGCAGGTTCTTCTATTCAGAGGCCGAGTCGTTTCTTGGCCCCCAAACCCACCAGGGACGCGCGCGAGGCCCATGCTGTCAGGGAGGAGTGGTTCAGTGGCTCCTCTCAGACAACCGTGGACCCCTTCAGGCGAGACTGGTCCAAAGTGAGGTGCTGTGTTGTCTGCAGGCGGGAATCAGTCCCTGTGAGGTGGGTCTGACTCGACTCCAGACCCAGAGCCTAGCAGTACGGATCGTAATAGTGCTGCTGCACCACCGTTTTAAAATGAAACACATAACCAGGTTCTATGTGCAGTAGGAGGTTTTTTGTTTTTAAATTTCATCTCTTCATCTGATCGCATGTGCGTGCGAGCACAAGTAGGGGTGAGGGGCAGAGGCAGAAAGAGCAGCAGGCCCAAGCTGAGTGTGGAGCCCGACGCGGGGCTCGAGCTGAAGGCAGATGCTTAACCGACTGAGCCACCCGGGCGCCCGTGTTCAGCTTTCCGAGCGAGACTGTCCCACAACCTGCTGCCAAGGATACCAGCACGCACTCCCAAGCCGGTAGCTTCTTGCTTTGCCAGACCACCAGCGCAGTCAGAGAAGAACCCAACAGCTTCCAGGCTCAGAGAGGCAACTCTGAAGTTCCACTGAGGTCAGCAAAGTGACTTCGTGATTCTGGTTATCTGACTGGTCCCATCAGGATTCCTCTCCCCCTGGTGGCTCGTAAATAAATTTGACGATGATTCTCCAGAAAGACAATACGTGGAGAACCATACGTAAGGCAGAATGGCATAGGGGAGGAGGGGCTCCTGGGGTCCGGCCACCCGGGTTGGACCCAGCTCTACTGCTCCCCAGCCAGGAGGCTAGCCCCGACTCTCAGAACAAGGACTGACCTGTGCTACGGGCTATGTCACGTCAGCCACTGTCACTTTAGGTAGGAGACACTGGTCCACCCGGGCATGGGAACCATGATGCCCTTCCTTCCACTCAACCCACTCTAACCTCCCCGCACTCTGTCCCACTGGAAACCCTGGTGGGGCTCTGAATGGCTCTTCCGAGTTCCTGCAGGTGGCGCGGGACCAGGCTCACGTGATTCCCTGGGGACCACGGGAAGTCTCACCTACGCTCGCTGTGCGGCTCTGGGCTCAGAGCACTCAGGCCACCCTGCATCTCGTGGTTTCCCACGCTCCTCTCCCACAGGTCTCTACATCTGTTCAGAGACCCTAAAACACATTTCATAGGATCGAGCCCACAGTCCACATCTGTAGCAGACTCAATGTTTAAGCTGTTAAATGTACCTACAGATTGAAAAAAAGACCCTCAAACCCCCTCATCCAGGCAGTCGGGAGTTTCCTGCAGAGGAAGGGGATGGCGGGGGGTCGGAGCGCCTGCTTTAATGGGACGAACACGGAAGCCCGCGCAACAGCACGTCCGCTCGCGTGAGTCTCTGAACAAGGACGACCACAGGGACCAAACGGCTCTGTTTATTACAGGAGTATCCGCAGTGTCTGGAAAGGACACAGCACATGAGCCACCCCTTTATTCCACTACAGCGGGGGGCCTCACTGCATTTTCCCCTTATTCTTCAGACTCTCCAGGCTTCCGGATGTCATCGATCTTCAAAATCATTCTCACCATTTGCGTTGCAAGAGAGATCTGCTGCTTTTTGCCAATCAAAGTTTCTATGACATGCTGCTGCTTCATATCTGAAAAACGCAAACATATTATCCTAAATATATTTCATATTAATAACTTGTTCTCATTTACAGACTCACAATAAAACTTAAAATGCAAATCTGGAAGAAGCCCCCATTCCTAGTTACATTTTCAGAGGAACAGGATCTCGTTAGTCCCAAGGACACTCTGGAACTTGAACCTGGGTGCAGAAAGCTGCAGGTGTGGGGGGTACCTCTCTCCAATGACAAGCCCAAGCGCTGGGTGCCCACATAAAACCTTGCGGACACATCTCGCCCCACAAAGTAGTCACTACTAACACAAATTAGCAAGCCTGAAGTAAGTGAAAAAATCAGACTATACCTGAAATGTAAAATAATTACAAAAAGGCCTAAAAATTAAAAACATCAACAGAACCAGGCATGCAAATTAAAAACAAATTTAATTATCTGTCTGACAAAGAGTCGCTACGGTTATTAAAACCTGCTGGCCAAGAACATGAAAACCACAGCCCAGCTGTCGTTCCAAGTAAAAGCACAAATCCTCAGATTCCGGGCTTGGGAGAACGTGGAACTCTGGACACAGCCCCGCTAGCCCCAGAACCATGAGCACCACCATTCCAACTAGCTTCCGCTAGTTCACGCTTGAAGCCCCAGCAGCGACTGTGCATCACAGGAAAACACGCTGGAATTTGTGGACACAACTCCAGGATACTCGGGAGAGCACCAAGTTCCACTTCAGGGCTGCTTCCCAGGCCACCCAGAACCTAACTGACAGACACCTGTGTAAGAGAGAAAGCTGAGAACGGTTTTTGTGAAACCAGAGACTGAAATGGGAATCACCTTTGGTATAAAAACAGCACATTATACTTCGCTTATTAAAATCAGTCCTCTGTTGCCAGGACTAGCAGTTTAACCAACTCCTAAGTGATCGAATAAAACTTTCTGAAACTCGGGACCTACTGAGCCTCTAAGTATTTGAGAAGATAAGATAAGCTCACGCTGTGCACGATGCCTCGCAGTCAGCATGAAATCACTCGATTTCAACCCAACGCAGCCCCTCCGGGTTGGGCGGGCTCCTCACCGTTTGTGCCCTTGTGCAAACAGTCGATCCCCAGAGCGGGGTTCATCTCCTTCACTTGTCTGGCCCGGACTTCGGTCATCGTCTGGATGGGATTCATGCCGCTGTTTTCAGAAAGGGCCATGGGGATGACCTCCAGCGCATCGGCGAACGCCCGCATGGCGTACTGCTCCAGGGTCGGGCACTGTAAGGGACGGGATGCAGTCAGCAAGCTTGGCAATAAGGACAAAGAAGCCAGCAATCTGGAAATGTAATTAAACCGCATGCTTTGAAGACCTAACTCACGAAGAGCTCTACCAACAGGCAGTCCTATTTTTAACCTACCAGAGTATGTAGCTGTCACTATGGAGGGAGGAAAAGGGATACACGTGAGAGTATCTCCAATCACCTCTCCCTACTTTGTTTTTAGTTACGATGGTCAATTAACCTGGAGCTTCGAATAACATTACGAGACCGGAGAGCGACTGTCAAGGCCGGAATGGCCGCAGGGGGCAGAGAAGAGTGAGTTTTGGACACGAACACGGCAAGAATCACAGACCAGACGCTGGTCACCCACGGCTACGACGCTCTGTTTGCAGCACTGCGGCCGTCCCCGCCCGAGTCCAGAAGCCTCGCTCGGGCTCTACCTTGTCGGCCTCCTGGCTCACTGCCAGCGCACACGCGATCTCGGCAGCGCCCCCGCCATACACCACGCGGTTGTCGCGGATGAGATTCCGGATGACACACAGAGCGTCGTGAAGGGATCGCTTGGCTTCCTCGATGATCTAGGGAAGAAGTTCTGCCTCAGTCACTGTTACCACAATTTATCTGTCTAGAGCCAGCTACCTGGCCGTGTTTGCTGGGCACTGGAAATGCTATCCCCCCATTAAAACGGTCCAGGTTAAGAACAAATGAAGAGAACACACTGGAATGTTTGTTACTGGATGGTTTCTACCTCTACCCTTCCTTTCCTCTCCGTAACGTAGTTAAAACCACACAGAGGCGGGGCGCCTGGGTGGCTCAGTGGGTTAAATCCTCTGCCTTCGGCTCAGGCATGATCCCAGGGTCCTGGGATTGAGCCCCGCATCGGGCTCTCTGCTCAGCGGGGAGCCTGCTTCCTCCTCTCTCTCTCTGCCTGCCTCTCTGCCCACTTATGATCTGTCAAATAAATAAAATCTTAAAAAAAACAAACAAAAAAACACAGAGGCAGCCATAGACTCATTCTGAGACCCATGACCGAGAGAAGGGGTCAGAAAATCCAAAACTGACCAAGAAGAACCTCACCGTCTAAACAATCACGATGTGGGGGCGCCTGGGTGGCTCAGTGGGTTAAAGCCTCTGCTTTCGGCTCAGGTCGTGATCCCAGGGTCCTGGGATCGAGCTCCACATCGGGCTCTCTGCTCAGCGGGGAGCCTGCTTCCCTTCCTCCCTCTCTGCCTGCCTCTCTGCCTACTTGTGATCTGTCAGAAAATTAATAAAATCTTAAAAAAAAAAAAATCACTATGCACTAAATATCCATTTTTGGAGAAGAGAGAGATTACCCGTTGTTATTTAGCTGGGTCCCCTACTTTCACTTAAGTGACTCCAAAACCAGTGTGCCTTATAGGTTAACAATGGAACAAGGTCCTGATAACTTTATATCCTGGTAAGTCCTGGTAATTTTATATCCTGGTAAACAATCATATCTCAGTTAAACACATGATGGGCAAAGCCAAACCGTACACCAGAAGCGGATGAAATGCAGGACAAGTAACTAGAGCCTCACCATCTTATTTCCTCCTCTGATGAAAATGGTCACCGCCCTGGAGTTCTTGCACTGCTCGATGACCAGCATTTTGTCCTTAGTGGTCCCAAAGGAGATCTCTTTCACAAGCCCAGCAAAGCCCAGCTTCTCTGAGGTGAGCTCTGAGAACCGCGGCACGATGCGGCCTCCCGTCGCAATGGCGATCAGCTAGGCGAGGCGGACCAGGAGGAGGAGAGGTGAGCTGGTGAGCACTGAACTTCTCAAATCAGACCACATGTGAGTCAAGCTCTATCGAGGCTATGTCGTGCATCCAAGTCCTAACCCACACTTGCCCAGAAAGTCAAGGTCAACCCCAGAAACCATGTCAATCAGCGTGGTTTGAAGGGCTTGGTCAGGGCCCATCACCTTGCACACACTCCCCAGAGCTCCTGGTGTGTCCGTGCAGAGACCACAAGTGGGGCGGCCGTCGGCACGTGTTTGACACGGAAGTGGCTAAGACAGGGCTTCCTGCCTCAGAGTGCCAAGTGGGAGGACAGATGGAAACCATTTCTGAAAGCCAAGGACACCAGAACTACCCAGCTCTGCTACTCTTGTAACAATTTATGTTTTTATAAATAAAAAAAGATTCCGTCACTCCTACCCAATCTACAGAACCCTGGCACAAGTGCTATCAAAGCAGCCCCAAGACACCGGGGACCGCGAGCTCAGCCCCCACGTCCGCAGGAGTCTGCACACGGCGCGTCCTACCTCTATTTCGGGTCCTCCCACCCAGCGAACTGCAGGCAGGTTATTCTGAAGAAGTAGATGATTCGCTTCATCGTCGAAGCCCCATTGGCAAATAGCTAGGTTAGCCCCCGTTTCTTTAATCTGAGGGAAAAAATGCCACAGTCATGTCAGTAAAAGTGTTCCCTGTGCTTGAAGAAAGATGGGAAACACAGCGGGGTGTGCATTAAAACAAAGCAGAGAAAAGGGAAGAAGGAAACACCTAAGTGTCTACTTTCTGTCAGACCCAAATTCCAAATGATGACCAGGTTATCAACAGGAATCACTGCAGTTTTGTTTTTTAAAGGTATATATATATATTTTTTAAAGATTTTATTTATTTATTTGACAGACAGAGATCACAAGTAGGCAGAGAGGCAGGCAGAGAGAGAGGAGGAAGCAGGCTCCCCACGGAGCAGAGAGCCCGATGCGGGGCTTGATCCCAGGACCCTGGGATCATGACCTGAGCCGAAGGCAGAGGCTTAACCCACTGAGCCACCCAGGTGCCCCAGTTTTGTTTTTTTAAAAATATTTGAGAGACGGAGAGTGCACACATGCACGCGTGGGGGGAGGGGGATGAGGAGGGTCCCAAGTGGACTCTGAGCGGAGCGCAGAGCCCAACATGGGGCTCGATCCCACAACCCTGAGATCACGACCTGGGCCAAAATCAAGAGTTGGGTGCTCAACTGACTGAGCCCTCCAGGCACCCCCAGAATCACCTCAGTTTGTAAACTACGCTTTAAGAATCAGGAATTCAAGCCGAACCCCGTGGCTACAGTGAAATAAAAGAGAGACCTGTTGACAAGGCTTGTGAGCACTGCCCCGGACCCGAGGTGACAACTGTCTTTCGCCACAGATACCGGTAAGGCAAGTTCACTCATGTGTGTATGTAACAGGAACAGCATCTTCAAGACACCTTCCTCTCCCCGTGCTTTTCTCACTCGAGTGCACCGCCCTCTGCGGATGAACACACTACTTTAGGGGCGCACAGAGGTGATCCTGCCTCCCACCCCTGCAGATGGCTAAGCCACTCATCCCGGGAAGGCAGCAGTGACCGGAACCGTCCATGCATCCTGCTCGGCGGTCACCTGTGGTGGCTAGGCCGTGCCTCACAGCCGGTCCGCACCCAAGCCTCCTGAATCTTCCATCACCAGCTCTCTGCTTCTAGTCCCTGACCCTCGGGAACTCAGTCTGTTAGTAGCTCCCTCGTTCCTGTACTGCTTCTGGCACATTCCTGCTGCGAACAAACCCCGGCTGTGCCAAGATCCATCGGCCTCAGTATGGCTCCTCAAACGGCTGGTTTTCCCTCCCATGTGCTCAAAATAGAAGGGGGTCGTTCTTGGTCCCCACTACTAACGACAACATTCCTCTGTGGTCAACTCTCTTTAGAACGTGAGCCTCTAGTCCTATCACAATCCCGGCAACCTGTACATGTACCAACACGATCCGTCCAACTCCCCTGGTCCTAGTTCCTGCCACCTTTGTGCCCAGTGCACCTCGGCTGGCCTTTCCACGGCAGTCCTGCAGCCCAGATAATGGGTCTTAATTTACAAACTCCTGCCAGCATTCTCCCACCTCTCCGCCTTGCTGTTCCCTGCACATGCCAACCATGTTCCTGCCTCAGGACCTCTGCACATGCTGCCCACGCCCACTTTACCTCAGCCTGGAATGCCCTCCACCCAGATACATAGCGCTCTCACTTTGCTTAGGTCTCTGGCCACATGCCACCTCCTGAGAGAGGCTTTCTCTGACCAGTGTCCTTTGCAGAGCCCCTACCCACCTTCCCCTTCTGTGCCTCAAGAGCCAGAACTCTGCTTTGTTCCCTGATGTATCTCAGGCACCCACAACAGCGTCTGGCATACGGTAGACAGAGACACACACAGACCACCTAAGAGCAGATGAATCCAGCTACTTCCATGAAAAAAGACGTCACGATCGCTTCTAGCGTGTCTGTCCTGGTAAGTAACGTTCTCAGGGTGTCCCAAGGACAGGATCCCGAAGAGGAGCCACTGTCAGGGTCACGCACACGTAAGACACTAACAGCCCCAGAAGGGCTGGTTAAGGCGCTCACAGTACTCGGACTCACACGAGCGTTACTCACTACGCTCCAGCGGAACTCCTGTCCCTCAGTAACCCTCCTCCCTCCCAGTCAGGGTCAGGTGCCTTGGACGCGTGCTACGCTGAAGTCGTCCAGACCGTGCACGGACCAGCAGAGGCGCCGGGGAAGGCCCGCAGGGGACACGAAGAGCGCGGCTCCGAGCCGGCCAGCAGCTCTTCCAGGCACTGCCCGCGCTACGGTGCTGAGACAGGATCGGCTCGCTCTCCTCCGGGAGCCTCTCCGTGCCCGGTGCCCTCGGATTTCCTCTCAGTGTGGACGTTCGCTACTTCCCTGACTCAGAACCGAAGGGGGGTCCCGCTGCCAACACGCCGGCCGCGGCCACACGGCGAGGGACCCAGGCCGTGCAGGCGAGCGCCCTGCGGCCTCCACCGCGGACCACCTACAGCTCCCCGAGCCCGGCCCGCGGGGGCCTGAATGCTACTGACGGCCACGGCCAGACCCACCTGCTGAATCATCTCCTCGAACTTCTCCTTCTCGTACTTCTGGAGGGCTTTGTAGTCCTCCACAGACGTCACGTCCAGCTTGTGCTTGGTCTTCGGCTTCGGCGGCTCGAACGGACACGTGAGGATGGCGATCTTGGCGTCCTCCACTCGCTGCGGGGACAGAGAAGCCCTGAGGGCGCGGGCGCGGGCGCGCCAATGCCGCGGGGGCCCGAGGGGCGCCGACTTACTTTGGGCATCTGCGGGTGACTGAAATCTTTGTCCACGATCACGCCCTTGATCAGCTTCGTGTCCTCCAGCCTGCCGCCCACTTTGCCTTCCACTTTGATGAGCTCGAAGTCCACGTCCCGGCGCTGCATGTCGGCCACGGTGAGGACGGCGTGCACGGCGATCTCGGCCATCTGCCGGTGACAGCTGTTCACCCTGGGGGGGAGCCCAAGCAACCGTCCACATTCGGCGCCAACGGCTGTAACCGAAGCTGGACACGTCGACACAATGTGGTCCCTCAGGGGCATTTCATAAAGCTAGTGCCGTGTCAGAGGCTGGAGCCAGCAGTGCCGCCAGAACCCGCGCTTTCAGGAGTCTGGGGCAAGACTTCCCACTCCAGGCTCCACCGACCCCAGAGAAACCTGTAACGGGGCCGGGGAAAGCCACGAATGTCTGAATGAGGCGCTGCGCTTGGTAAGAAGCGAGAGCCTGGCCCGGCTGCTACCCCGCAGGGACTTCCGCCCACATCAGTTACGGACTTGGGGGGCGGCGGCGGCATCTTTTTTGAAACCTTTCAAGTATCGGAACAGACGGCTCAATAAATTTACTTACGGTTCTGGAAAAACTGCACGGAAATTCAGTACTTAAACACAGAGCCTGAAATCGCAAGTCATTTTTGAGAGCAGAACCATGAAGTTGTTTGAGCGTTTTTAATATCCCAACCGGGGGGATCTACAGCATCTTGCTTTATACTGCATATATTTGGCCGTTACTGGTTGTTTTGAACATCTTCGGTACTAAAGACGGATGTGTGCTCGACTTTCTGAAGCCCTGCAGATAGAGCCAGGCCAGCGTATAAAGCTGTAACACGAGATCCGTGCGTTCTGGGTAAGGGTAACACCTGCCTTCCGGGAGGAAGACCGTGCTGGGCTTGGGGCCGAGGCCGTTCCTCCGGACAGCCAGTCTCAGCACCGGCAGGACAGAGGCACCTAGCACAGCACTGTGGTAGAGGCCTCTCCCTGGGGGCTAGGAGGAGCAACACCACTTTCTGCTGCACTCGCCCTGACACCCAAGTCAAGACTATAATTTCCTTTTTGCTGAAACTACCACATACACAAATTAGTAATTAAAACATTTCTCATACTGATCTTGATTCAAAATACCAGTGTAATAAAAAACCTCAGGCTAGATTTTTGTGCTACATCAGGACAAGAGCCAGTAAATCTCTATTATTGTGTAAATGAGTGTGTTCCTTGGCTGAGGCTGCTTTGAGTCCCGGGGGCAGGAACTGTGTTTCTGAGCCCCCAAGACACAGCAGCCGGCCTGGTAAACAGCAAGCATTCGGCAAATGTTGAGAACACCCAAAATAAGTCCATTTCGAGACTGTCCCTTCTTACTAAATTAAAGTTCTGAACCAGTAACTTGCTTGTTGAATATATGAGAAGAGGAGCCCCTCTCCCTAAATGTCTTTTTAAAAGCAAAGAAATGGTGAGCATTTTGAAAACTAACACCCCCAAGTAGGACCTATCCTGCTAAATTAAAGAGCATTGCTCACAAATACCGCGGACAGGATTTATCACGTCAGCCTGGAACCCCAGCTTCCAGCTACAACAGACGCATGTGACTGTACCCGGGTTACAAACGAAGCAAAGCAGAGTAACGGAAACAGAAGGCAGGGCACGGAACGAGAACGAGGCCACCAGCGGCCTCAGGACGTCTTTAGCAACAAGCCCACACGTCTGGCTTCTGCCACGAGTGCCAAGGGCGGTGCTCTACCGTAAACGTACACTTTGGAGCCCAGCGTGGTCTTGGCGGTCTGGATCAGGGGCTCAGTGTCCTTCATGTCCACGAGGACACTATCGCTGATCTTGTCCAGGTGCTCGATGGCAATGCGGGCGGCCTGCTCGTAGCCGTCGGCGATCCTGATCGGGTGAATGCCGCGGTCCAGCAGCTGCTCGGCCTCCTCCAGCAGGGCACCCGCCAGGACTGGGGATAGGACAGCGCACGACCAGTCAGGAAAACGCCAAAGCTTCTAGGATCGATACTGATTAGATGCTAACCCTACAGGTAGGAAGGCTCTGGAGTTAAAGTAAAAGTTCCTTCGGGACAGGGGTATTTTAAGAGAGATTCTGGTTTTGATTTTAGGAACAATCTACAGCTCCCCCCTTATAAATGGGCGTTGAGCTCTCGGTGATGGACAGAATGTAACCGAGAAACACAACCTAAAAAACACTGTTGTGAGGACAAAACCTCCTCTATTTCCTGGGTCAAGAATTTCTTTTTTTAGGATTTACTTTATTTATTTAAAGATTTTATTTGAGAGAAAGAGATCATGAGTAGGGGGGAAGAGTAGAAGGAGAAGCAGGCTCCCCACCGAGCAGGAAGCCTGATGCAGGGCTCAATCTCAGGACCCTGGAATCATGACCTGAGCCCAAGGCAGACACGTAACTGATTGGGCCACCCAGGTGCCTCCAGATTTTTTAAAGTAGTCCTCGCACCCAACATGGGCCGCTAACTTACAACCCCGAGATCAAGAATCGCACACTCTGGGACGCCTGGGTGGCTCAGTTGGTTAAGCGGCTGCCTTCTGCTCAGGTCATGATCCCAACGTCCTGGGATCGAGTCCCGCATCGGGCTCCTTGCTCAGCAGGGAGCCTGCTTCTCCCTCTGCCTCTCCCTATGCTCGCTCACTCTCTCTCCCTCTCTGACAAATAAATAAAATCTTTAAAAAAAAAAAAGAGAATCGCACACTCTACCAAGTAAGCCAGCCAAGCGCCCCTCCGAGGCCAGGGATTTCTATTCTGTAGAATTTGTTAGTGATAAGACGATTTAACAATTTATGCTTTATCCTCCCCACCATCTTCCCTCCCCCTTGTTTTATGATCACAAAGAGGAAGAATATCGTTTGTTTTACTACTTCAACATTAACGCTCCAAGCACATCCATAATAGTGCTTCATACCCAATAAATATTTGTTGAATAAATGAATTCACATCTCATCTGCAGAAAAGGTAACATTACAGCTATTTCCCTCTTCACCTTCCCCAACTTTTTAAGTATTTCAGACCATCAGGAGAAAATGCAAGAACAGGAAAATGAATAGTCTACTCACTAACACCATTCTGCCACATTTCTCTACAAATACACACAAGTAATTTTGTTCAACTCTGTGACCGTTAGTTGGGAACATCACAGTGTGTCACCCCTAAGTACCTGAGCATCAACTCCGGGTATAAGGGCATTCTCCCACAGCACTATAATGTAACTGCCACGCTCAAGAAAATTAACGGGGCACTATTCTACAATGTGCATTCCACAAGCCCCCCATGTATTCCAAACATCCCTCACAGTCAAACAAAACAAAACAAAAAAGAGAACAACAAAGCACCCACAGCCAATCACATGTTACGCACTCAGATGGGTGCAATTTCTCTCTGGCTCCTTTGATTTAGAATAGCTGTTTAATGCTGCCCCAACCCCTTCTTGTTCTTCCAGGAAAAGGACTTTTGGGCCTTGGAGATTGAGCATGTCCTTCAACTTGGATTTGCATAACTGTCTCCTCACATCTGATTCACAGAATTTTTGGCAGGTATATGTGATTTTAACTAATATGTCTAAAATGGGATGTTAAAAAGGCTACTGTGCTTTCTTACCAACCACCCCCGTGGTCCCATCTCCGATTTCATCATCCTGTGATTTGGACAGCTCCACCATCAGCTTGGCAATCTGGTGATCGACATCCATCATGCTCAGAATGGTGGCACCATCATTTGTGACCGTCACATCACCATCCTTGTCCACCATCATTTTATCAAGTCCTAGAAAGATGGCAATGTTTATAATGGCATTAGGGAAAAGAACAAAACCAAAATCTGTACGAAAATTATAAAGTTAGGCTTCTTGACTCAATCCCTATTTACCGAACTTATTCTAAAAATTTAACATGCATGAAAGAGTATCTACATGCAGACACTCTTAGGTTGGCAAGCACAAAGCAGGACACTGGAAGCAATCTAAAGGGCTAACGCCAGAGAAATGGGAGAAAAAAAGGAAGCGTCACTAAATGTAGCATTAATCATCAAAAGGGACAACTACAATTTGGAAAATGCTAATGAAATGATGTGAAAAGGGAAAAAAAACCCTGACGTGAAACCACGTGTACCCATGATTATAAATACATTGAAAGGGCGGAGCCCACGGAACAAGTTTGTTAGCGTTGGGGACCCAGGATGCCCCCTGCTCCATGTCCCAACTTTATAAAAGGATTCTATCAACTGTCTGTAATTGATAGTATTTGTCAAAAAACATGGAATGATAGTCTCTTACCATTTGGTCCAAGTGATGTTCTCATGGTGTTTGCTACAGCCTTTGCCGCCATGATATGAGACTAAAAAATGAAACAAACAGAAAAAACAAATGTTCAAGTTACCTACAATTTTAAGTTAAAAGCATACAACTAATGATCATAAAATGTAATTGTTCATAGTTTCTACTCTCTAGAAGCTTCTACATTTAAAAGGCAACACACAAGTGTAAGTGTGGCAAACTTAAGCAACACCAGCTTAAGTAGACCGTTCCTTTTATTTTTTTTTAAAGACTTTATTTATTTGTCAGAGAGAGAGAGAGAGAGTGCGCGTGTGCGCGAGCACAGGTGGACAGAGTGGCAGGCAGAGGCAGAGGCAGAGGGAGAAGCAGGCTCCCTGCTGAGCAAGGAGCCCGATGTGGGACTCAATCCCAGGACGCTGGGATCATGACCTGAGCCGGAGGCAGCCGCTCAACCAACTGAGCCACCCAGGCGTCCCAAGTAGACCGTTCTTATGTAACAGAACCAGAAGCTAGTGCTTTAACTCAGCATGTCTAGGAGGCAGGTTCTCCTACCTGCCCCATTTCACAGTTGAGAGCGCGGGCAGTCCGACTGGACAGGCCTTGTGAGACCACTCTGCCATGCAGGGTCCAGATGTCCCTGTGCAGCACCTTGAACTATCACATTAAGGATACTGCAGAACAGAACCATTCTCTTCCACAGCCGAGCCAGTACATGGCCTATACGTGAAAAGCCACCCCCGTCATGTGCCAAGATTATCCCTTTCCTGTTTGCACACATAATCAGGCTCATTTTCCCTCCAAATGTTGTTTCCTTTGCTCCCAGTCTTGCTGTCGCCTCTGGATCCAGAGGACCCTACAGAAGTCCAGGGTCTCTCATCTTACTTCCGATCCTTTAGTCATCATCCAACATCCAGCTAACCTAACCCATCCACCTTTCTCAAACATGTTATTTGCTAGTCTGCAAACCTTAAATGACTTCCTAGTGCTTCAACATTTAAGTCTGAAAGCTTCAGCCTTTCCTCCAATGCCCTGCACAATCTGAGAGCTAGTTCCCCTTCTGGTGACGATGGTCCACTCTTATTCCCCACATATGCCCTCTGACCCTTGAAACAGTACAGTGCATAGAAGGCACTCTGCTCATCAAAACCCTGACCAACTTTCAAAGAAGTTCAAACGCACACGTTCTGTGAAGCCCTCCTGGCTCACTCCATCAGACAGGTAAGAAAAGCCAAACTTCACAGATCTGTGAAAATCCAGGTCGTCATTAAAATACACATTGACAGATTTGTCAGGGTAACGGATTTTTTTTTTTTTAAAGATTTTATTTATTGACAGAGAGATCACAAGCAGGCAGAGAGGAAGGCAGAGAGAGAGGAGGAAGCAGGCTCCCTGCCTAGCAGAGAGCCTGATGCGGGGCTCGATCCCAGGACCCTGAGATCATGACCTGAGCCGAAGGCAGAGGCTTAACCCACTGAGCCACCCAGACGCCCCGTGTAACGGAATTTTTAAAGGATAATCATCACAAGTAAGCAGTTCTTTTTTCTTAAAGATTTCATTTATTCATCTGACAGAAAAAGAGATCACAAGTAGGCAGAGAGAAGGGAAAGCAGGCTCCCTGCTGAGCAGAGCAATGCGGGGCTAGATCTTAGGACCTTGGGATCATGACCTGAGCCGAAGGCAGAGATTTAACCCACTGAGCCACCCAGGCACCCCACGTAAGCAGTTCTTAAGTAGGGATGGTTTTGTCCCTCGGGAGACATCTGGCAATACCTGCAGACATTTTGGGTCGTAACAAATGGGGTGGGGGCTGCTACTGGCATGGACTGAGTGCCGCTCAAGGAAGAATGATCCAGCCCCCCAAATATTAACAATACCAATGCTGAGAACTCTGGCTTTAGACCACTGGCTTTGGTGTCAGCCAGAGGTGAGCTTGAATCATAGCCCCATTCTTCAATGCTAAGCTGCACCACCTCCCTGAACCATGGCCCCTTCCGAAGTGACCCCATGTAACCCTCATCCCCAACCTGAGGGAGGTGTACCACCCCCGCTGAGAAACAAGGTTCGGAGACAATGTGCAAACAGTGAGAGAACTGTATGGCTTCTTCACTTGTTTAAAATACAAAGACACCAAGTGAACAGAGACACCTCAGGCCTGTGATGCGATCTCACTTTTAATAAACCCTAAAGAAGTATGGGTCCTCTCAAAGCTTCCCCTGCATTTTCCGTCAACGTCTGTGTTCAGAGGACTTTCTCACCTGCACTCCTGCCCTTGGTTTAATTCCTCTGGTCCTTCCTCTTCCCTTTCCTCCACAAGACCCCGCTTCCTGAAGTACAGTTCTACCTGAACTGCGGTTCTGCGGAAAACCCCCTTACTGGCTCCCCTCCTTTTGACAGTTAACATCTCGACTGTGAGGCATTCAGGCTTCCACGCTCTGGGAACTGCTGTTACCTTACACGAGACTGGGCTCCACCAACCCCGCTGCTCTTTCCCTCTACAATGCGTCGCGTTTTCCTGCGCAGCCTTTTGCCTTTGCTGTCCCCACTGCCCCAAATGCTACCTCTGTCCCATTCAGAACAGTGGCCCATCCACCCTCCGCCTTATCCACATCCACAAGTGATGCTAGTCACACGCTGCCTCGTAATCCTTGCACGATGGTCATGGGGGTGCGTCTCCCACCCGGCCGTGGTATTTTCTTATTTGAGGGCACACGCGTTTCGTTTTTACACCACATCCCGCATCACGCCATGCAGAGAGGCGCCGAGAAATGAAATACTTTGTAAACGACGACGCCTCTAAGAAGTGACACAAAAAGGGAGCCCCGTCCTTTGGGGGCTGTTGCTTCTTCCCTGGCCAGGTGAGCAGAGAACACCCTCCCTGCCTCTTCCCGATGGAAACGCGATGCGAAGGTCCAGACTGGACCGTCGACGGGGACGCGCTCGGTCTAGGCACCGAGCTGCCCCACCCAACGCCGAAGGGCGCCAGCGGCTCCGCCCCAACCCTCAAACCGGGATTAAAGGCTTCTACGCCGGCCTCGCCCCAGCTCAAGGAGCGGGGTGCAGGGCCGGACACGAGACTGGGTTCCCCGACCCTTCCGGGGAGCACATGGCGGAACCGCTCCCAGGCTGGCGCACGCGCAGAGCCACGGGCTCCAGCCGCCTCCCCTTAAGGCACCGCCCGCGCCCGTCCCGCTACCTTGAGAGCCTCAAGTCCCATAAGACGAGACTTGCGATCCTGATCCTTGATGATGAGGAAAGGGCGCCCATATTCATCGAAGGCCAGGGTCCCGACCGACGCCATGGTGCAGCAGCGGTGGTTACTTTTCCCCAGCCCGTGGCGACCGCTCCGGAACTGAGCACACGCCTTCCGCTCGCGCGAGGGCGCTAACGGTGCGCGCATGCGCAGTCCCGGAGCCCGAGACTTATTTTTCATCCGAGACCACTTTGACGTCAGACAGTACCTTCTGGAATCAGAGGCCTTAGGAAACTTCAATCATCCAGGAAGCGTGGGGGGGGGTTCTAAGACACGGGCGGGAAGTTAAAACCCACAAGCCGAGAGTAGATGGAACTCATTTGCCAGAGCTGTACAATGGAGAGTTTCTGGGTAGTGGGTCCCCAACGAGGAATCGTTTCCTTATAGCGTTACTTTCTCCCTCCGTCCCACCCCGGCTCCGGGACGATGGTAGAGTCCACCCGGATTCCCACTCTCTTCCCCCTCCGCCCCCCGCCTCCGTCTCCGCCCCCGCCCGGGCACGCCGGAAGTCTCGCGATGGAGGGAGGAGGCGGTGAGCCGGCTGGGGCCGCGGGCTGCAGGGGTGGCGGCTGCGGGCCCCACGTGGGGCTGGCGGGTTGGCGAGCGCCCCGCGGGCCCGGGCGTGCTGGGCGGGAGTGGGAGCCGGGGGTGCACGGGGCGCGGGGCGCTCGCTGGGACCCGCATGCCGCTGCCGGGAGCTGTCCCGAGCGGTTTGGGACGAGCAGCTCGCGGGCTGTGCCCCACGGTGCTCTGAGTTGCGGACCGGAGCCGCGCTGGGTGCGAATCCTGCCGCGCGGCCGCTGACTGCTCGCTGGGGCTTCGGGGAGGTGACTTAACCGCTTTGTGTCTTCGTTCCCCTGCCTGCAAAAAGGGCAGTAGTGACAAGAGCATCTATCCGGCACAGCTCCTGAAAGGGTTCAGGGAGAACAGCGCCTGGCCCTTCGCACGTTCTGTTTAGGTGTTTGTTGAAGAAATTCCCATTTTGCACAAATAGTAACTCGGGCAACGTGAGACAGCCGGTAGGAAGCAAGTTTGCACAGCCCAGCGCTAAGGTCCCACTCTTGATTCTGTCTTGGTAGTACTCTGTCCTCGAAATCGCTTCTGCCGCGTTTGCTTCAGGGGCACTGGTCATGACCTAGTACTTATAGGGTTAGGTTCGGGCATAAAAAGTGATAAAGTACAGTGACCCTTGAACACTTGCGCTGGTTAGGGGCACCCGTGCGGTCTAAACCTGTAGAGTCAGATCCCATGTGCAGAAAATGCGTGTACAACTTTCGACTCCCCCAAAACTTTGCTGATACGTTGATGGGAAGCCAGTTTCCGTATTTTGTATGTTACACGTATTACATACTGTATGCTTACTGTAAAGTAACCTAGAGAAAAGATGTTATTAAAGTCACAAGAGAGGGACGCCTGGGTGGCTCAGTTGGTTAAGCAGCTGCCTTCGGCTCAGGTCATGATCCCGGCATCCTGGGATCGAGTCCCACATCGGGCTCCTTTCTCGGCGGGGCTCCTTGCTCACCGGCTCGGCGGGGAGCCTGCTTCTCCCTCTGCCTCTGCCTGCCACTCTGTCTGCCTGTGCTTGCTCTCTCTCCCTCTCTCTCTGACAAATAAATTAAAAAAATTTTTTTTAAAGTCACAAGAGAAAATGTTTACAATAGTGTATCCAAAAAAATACATGTTTATGAGGATCTGTGCAGCTTAAACTGGTGGTTGTTTTTTTTTTAAATTTCTTTTCAGCATAACAGAATTCATAGTTTTTGCACCACACCCAGTGCTCCATGCAATGCATGCCCTCCATAATACCCACCACCTGGCTCCAGGGTCTGCTGTACTAATCCATGGATCTTGAACACATGCTAAGTCAAAGTAGCCAGTCACAAAAGAGCACATGCTATATGATTCCACTTCGGTGAAATTCCAGAAACCCTGTAGAGTCAGAAAGTATATTAGTGGTTGCTTAGGGCTAAGTAAGCTGTGAAGGGGGTTGGGGTCGTGATAGTTAAAGGTGAAGGGGATTCTTTCTTGAGGCGATGAGAATGTTCTAGAATTGACTTTGGTGATGGTTACACATATCTATGAATATATTGAAAGCCATTGGAGTATGTATGTTAAATGGGCACATTGTATGGTGTATGAAGCTGTTAAAAATTAGGGAGCTCCCCCCGCACCTGTAGTGCTGACGCTAACAGTAACAGCAGTTAACAGTCCTCTCTCACTTAGAGCATTAAGTGTCTTATATGCGTTATTATTTAACTATTCCAATAATCCCACGAGGACACTCTTATTTCTGTATTTTACAGGCGAAGAACCTGAGCCTTGGCCAAAACTTATCCAATGTTACACACTAGTTAAGTTCTGTGACTCCAGAACTTTATGACTCAAACCCTTTTAACCACTGTGGTGTATGATGGGAGTACCGACAAGATAATTTTGCAGAGGTCTGGCAGATGGTACTTTGACTTTTTAAGAAACAATCAAATGCATGACTATTTACTATAGCGTGTAAATTCCTCCATATGATGCTGAAAAGTCCAACTGCAAATGTACTTCAAACTCTTGCTTTCTGGTAAACACCATCACCTCCCTTATGTTAATTTTATCTATCTCCAGCACCAGCAGGAGACTGTTGTTCTTGTTTCTGTGTTGGCTTTCCATTGTGAAACCAGTTTTAAAAACTCACTTTAGGGGACCTCAGGTGTCAAGAGCAAAGCTCCTCTGTGTTTGAGATGCTGGGGGTTGGTCAGTGGCCTTGAGCGGTGACTCACTGCAGCAGGCCAGCTGTTCGTGTGTCATGTGTTCCCCTCTGTACCTCACAAGTTGTCACAGGTCACCATATTTCACGGGTATGGTAGGCAGAGACTCCCCCCACCTCCAGGTCCATGTCCTAATCTCTGGAACCTGTGAATATAGTACACAAGAGAATTTATAAATGGGATGTTGTTAGGGCTTGAGATGGGGAGATTATTCTGGCTTGTCTGGGCGGACCTAGTGTCCTCACAACAATCCCTATAAAGAAAAGGGAAGTGAGGGAATCGGAGGTATCCTGATAGATGCAGAGGTTGGGGTGATGTGGGGCCACTGGCTAGGGAGTGTGGGTGGCTTCTAGATGCTGGAAAAGGCAACCAAATCCATCCCACCCTAGAGCCTCCAGAAGGAACCCAGTGCTGCCAACGCATTTCAGATATCTGACCTCCTGACCTGCATGATAATAAGCGCCGGTTACTTTAACTCTCTAAGATTTCTCACTGCAGCATTGGGAAACTAATCCAATGGGCCTTTGGAATCGCTTACTAATTCCTGAAACCATGGATGTTAACGTCTTCAAATGACAAGAATCTGTTGTTCTCCCCCCCTTACTGTCTTCTGTTTCCTATGATTCCTGTGTTTTGGGCCTTCTCTACTAGACTGGGAGCTGCTTCTGGGCGGCTTTGTTCCCTGTTGGGTTCAGCACATAGCCAGCGGTGGACACGGTCAGCATGTGCCAAGCCATGTTCTAAGTGTGTCCCTTGCATCCATTCTTTTCATCTGCAGTGATCCTGTAATCCCCATGTTGCAGATGAGAAAAGCAAAGTTCCCAGAGGTGAAGGGTCACACCAGTAGCCAGGTGCAGAGCCCAGATCTTCACAGGGGGGTCATGCTCTTACTTGCTATGCTGGGCCCCTCTGTAATCAATTTCAAAGTCACTTTCAAATCAGTTTCCATCCTGGGAACTTGAGTTCCTCTTAAAACTGTATTTTAAAGGGTAAAACTCAGGAGGAGTATATTTCAGGCTTCATTCATTTCTGTGTTCAAGTGACTGGAGCTTGCGTTATTCCTCACTGGTGGATTGAAATGATTTTATCATTTGTTCTTTTTGGATCTTCTTCAAAAATCTTTCTATTACCATACTTATTTTTTTTTTTTTAGTGAAACCAGATTTTGGTCTCTTATTATTTGACACTGGTATTAGTGCATCTGGAGTATAGACACCTAACCAAGTTGGATGTGGAATCTGTGTATCTTACTGGAAATAGGGTGGTAATTAGACATTTTAATACTTATTTGTGAAGTTTTGTTCTAAACTATAAAAATATGGAGTTCATGGTTAACATCTGTATTAATGTGTGTTTTTATTGAATTCATAATATGCCAGAAAGGAATGAATACATTGTTTTCTTTTTTCTTTTTGACTTTATTTATTTGTTTGAGAGAGAGCGTGTGTGTGTGCACACAGCAGGGGGAGGGGGAGAGGCTGAGCAGGGAGCCTGATTCGGGACTTGAACCCAGGACCCTGAGATTATGACCTGAGCCAAAGACAGCTGCTTAACCCACTGAGCCATCCAGATGCCTGGAATACATTTTTTTCAAAGAATGACTCAAAAAAAAAAAAAAGTAAGTTGGAAAGAAAAGATTTTAGTTAGTCTCCCATTAGAACGGAATCATTTTCTCTGAAATGCTTCATTGTAGTTGATGGAATTTAGAACTCATGGAATCCTACCTCTGTAATTAAGATTGTGTTTAGCTAAATCATCCTTTAAATAGTATGAGTTTGTCAGGAAGAATTATAGAAAAAAAACTATCTTGGATTTCAGATTTGGTGTGATGTACCTGTTTCCCGCTTGCTTTCCATCTAGGTGCACCCCCAGAAATCCTTGAAGAAAATGAGTCAGGATGCGTTCCGCCTGCAAGTCGTGGAGCCAACGGTTTAAAGACCAGCAGTTGGGGGTTCTTATTTACTGGGATCGTTGGCGGGACGCTGGTGGCCGTGTATGCCGTGGCCACACCATTTCTAACGCCAGCCCTCCGAAAAATTTGTCTGCCTTTTGTACCTGCAACTACGAAGCAGGTTGAAAATGTTGTGAAAATGTTGCATTGCAGAACAGGATCCCTGGTCGACATTGGCAGCGGTGATGGGCGTATTGTGAGTTATGCTAAGACGCCTGAAGGTTTCGAACTAGAGGTTTTAAAATTCCTGCTTTGTTTCTCTCTGTCTTGTCTTGTCTTTCTTTCTTGTATCTAGTTTTTATTTAAATTCTAGTTAGTTAACATAGATTGTAGTATTGGCTTCAGGAGTAGAATTTCGTGGTTCCTACCCAGTACTCATCACACGTGCCCTCCACAATCCCTGTCACCCATCCAGCCCGTCCCAGCTTCCCCTCATTTACGAGGTTTATGCCAAGACCTGCTAAATCGGACAGTTTAGTAAAGTTGTCATTTTTGTGTGTTTGGCTGAACTCTCAAACCCTCCAGCATGAACTGGAATTTATTTTTCTCAGATTTACTTTTTCTGAAAGGTGGAAGTGCTCTGTAGATTTGCCAGGTAAAAAGGAGCAATTAATTGGTAATTACGAAATTTTCCAATAAAAAAACCCCGGGCCAGGAGAAGTGGTGTAATTAGAGGAAACATGGAGCCCCGTAGTTTAACATAGACATTTGCCTCTACACTTATTTTTGTTTATACATTATAATAATTTCTGTGTGGGGTAATGTAGAGTTAAAGTGGGAAAGAGCCAGTACATTAACCCTCAGTTATCCAGAGGTCAGACTTTGAGTGATCTCAGCTCCCCGACTCCAGCGCCTATAAGATTCAAGGCCACTGGCTAGCAGGTGTCCCCAGCATGTCCCTCCATGGACATGGTGGCACCATCCTTAGTACCCCATCCAGGGATGACTCGGAAAGTGAGGATAGCAGTAGTCAGGGCTCCTGTTCTGGAAACATTTGGGTGGAGACCAGCAGAGGTGTGATTCCTTTTACCACCCCCTGGATCATGGACCTTGCCATGCTGTCCTGGTGACCCAAATAGCCAGGATGAGATTAAAACATAAGCATATTTATTTATTATTATTTTTTTAAGGATTTTATTTATTTGTCAGAGAGAGAGCGAGCGAGCGCACGAGCACAGGCAGAGTGGCAGGCAGAGGCAGAGGGAGAAGCAGGCTTCCTGCTGAGCAAGGAGCCTGATGTGGGACTCGATCCCAGGACACTGGGATCATGAGCCGAAGGCAGCCACTTAACCAACTGAGCCACCCAGGCGTCCCAAACATAAGCATATTTAGAACATAAAAAACTTGTTTGTTTTTAGAAAATCAAGAAGTATATCTGTGAACCAGGAGGAAGTTTTAAAACCGAGTTATGGGGGCGCCTGGGTGGCTCAGTGGGTTAAAGCCTCTGCCTTCAGCTCAGGTCATGATCCCAGGATCCTGAGATAGAGCCCCGCATCGGGCTATCTGCTCGGTGGGGAGCCTGCTTCCCCCCTCTCTCTCTCTGCCTGCCTCTCTGCCTACTTGTGATCTCTGTCAAATAAATAAATAAAATCTTTAAAAAAAAAAACCCCAACCCAGTTATGAATGCTTTCCCTATCTGAGTAGTATCTTTGTGGTTTCCTTTTCTTCTTAAGGGGGTAACACTATAGTTAATGAGGGAAATTACTGTGGGTGGACAGCTCCTTCGGGACGCTCCCTTGAGGAGTGGTGGGAAGACAGAATGAGCAGAGATCGAAGGACCAGCCCACTGTCCTCAGCTTACAGGGGCCTGTAGCCTTCTGCAGTCGACTGTATTGTGACTCCTTCCCTTTTACTTTTACCTGTTTTCAACTTGGAGTGAACAGTCTTTAAGTACTAAGGAAGTGTGTAAGTAATTGCAATGTTCTCATTGACAGGCCATTTTTTTTTTAAGATGTTATTTATTTATTTGACACAAAGAGAGAGATCACAAGGAGGCAGAGAGGCAGGCAGAGAGAGAGAGAGGGAAGCAGGTTCCCCGCTGAGCAGAGAGCCCGATGCGGGGCTCGATCCCAGGACCCTGAGATCATGACCTGAGCTGAAGGCAGAGGCTTAACCCACTGAGCCAGCCAGGCGCCCCTGACAGGTCATTTTGATCGCAGATTAGAACTAGTTCACAAAACACTCTCCCAGCTGATTTGTTTTACCCGCTGCTCTGCTGTCACTGACGGAGAGCGGGGCTGGGCTTTCAGGGACTGCTCGTCGGGCCGAGCCAGGGGTTGGCCAATCCAGAAATGCTCTACCCAGAGCGAGCCTGACGGTTGTGGTGCTCCAGGTGAAATCTTCAACAAAAACATGAAAACCAAGTTTAAGTCAGCATTGTCTTGTCTACAAAGCTACACAGTTTCAGAGCCCTACCTTTAAATGGCGTTTTCAATGAAAGAAGTGCCTTTTGATTGGACATTTTGTGATTATAGACCATAAATAGGAAGTAGTCCTATCATTGGGGCGCATTAAGTTGCTGTTTTTCTTTTTTTTAATTAATTGAAAAATTCTAAGTTTATTTCTTAAATGCCAGTATAGCTAACATACAGTGTTATATTAGTCTTAGGTGTATGATACAGTGATTCAACAATTGTTCGCATGACTCCGAGCTCATCATGATAGCGCACCATTAACCCCCTCACCTAGTTCACCCATGCCCCTGCCTGTCTCCCCTCTGGGGACCAGTAGTTTGTTCTCTGTATTTAAGAGTTTGGGTTTTTTTGTTTGTTTCTATATTTGTTCCTTTGTTTTGTTTCTTAAATTCCACATATGAGTGAAATCATAGGGTATTTGTCTTTCTTTGACTTATTTCATTTAATATCATACCATTCTAGATCCATCCATTTGTTGCAAATGGCAAGATTTCATTCTTTTTTTATGGCTGAGTAATATTCCATTGTGTATATGTACATACACCACATCTTTATCCATCCATCTATCACTGGACACTGGGGCTGCTTCCATAATTTGGCAATTGTAAATAATGCTGCAGTAAACATAGAGGTACGTGTATTTTTTCAAATTAGTGTTTTCATGTTCTTTGGGTAGAACCCAGTAGTGGAATTACTAGATCATATGGTATTTCTATTTTTAATTTTTTGGGGATCCTCCGTACTTTTCCACAGAGGCTGCACCAAATTCACATTCCCACGCATAGTACACGAGGGTTCTTTTTTCTCCACGTTGTCTCTGACATTTGTTTCTTGTGTATTTGATTTGATCCATTCTCACGAGTGTGAGGTGGTGTCTCATTGTAGTCCTGATTTGCATTTCCCTGACGGTGAGTGATGTTGAACATCCTTTCATGTGTCTGTTGGCCATTCTGCATGTTTCTTTGAAGAAATGTCTCTTCACGTCTTCTGCCCATTTTTGATTGGATTATTTGTTGTTTTTGGTGTTGACTGTCTAAGTTCTTTACATATTGTGGATACCAACCCCTTATTGGATGTCATTTGCAGAGATCTTCCATTCAGTAGGTTGATGTTTTCTTCTTACCTTGAATAAACACTGGCCTCTTTTTGCAGGTGATAGCGGCTGCAAAAGCAGGATTCAGAGCCGTTGGTTATGAATTAAACCCATGGCTGGTTTGGTACTCCAGATACCGTGCTTGGCGAGAAGGGGTGCAGGACTCCGCCAAGTTTTATATTTCAGACTTGTGGAAGGTATGTAAGGCAGAGAATGGTCCTAGGAAATGCCAACCAAAATTTCATAACTCACAGTTAGTATGATTAAAAACTGGGGATGTATTCAAAGAGAAACAGTTAAGATACAAGTGTATCTCTCAGCATCATAAAATGTTGAACACTTTTTGAATTGATAGATTTATACATTAACACTTTTAGAGTAGAAGCTTAAGGTCTTAGACCCTTTTAGGGCCTGTGATAGGGCATGTGAATTCCAAGAATTTGCTCAATTAAAAACGTTCTCCTTGGGACGCCTGGGTGGCTCAGTGGGTTAAGCAGCTGTCTTCGGCTCAGGTCATGATCCCAGCGTCCTGGGATCGAGTCCCACATCGGGCTCCTTGCTCGGCAGGGAGCCTGCTTCTCCCTCTGCCTCTGCCTGCCACTCTGTCTGCCTGTGCTCGCTCATTCTCTCTCCCTCTCTCTGACAAATAAATTATAAAATAAATTAAAAATAATATAAAATAAATTTAAAAAATTTATAAAAAAAGCAAAAAAAACCCCACCAAAAAACGTTCTCCTTTCTATTTATTACAAAATGATGAGATATTTATTTCATTTGGAAATCTTATAAATTATCATCCAGGAATTAACTTGTTAACGGCCTTCTTGGTAAATGGTAGACCTTGTGTGCATGTGTGCAAGTGTGTGCATACACAGAGGCGTGTTTTTGTGTGTGGCTGTGTGTGTACATGTGTGTCTACAGAGAGACAGAGATGAGTGCAAAAGAGAGAATCCCCCCCTCCAGAAAGAATCCCCTGATTACGTTGTCATGGTTCTTTCTGGTCTTCATAATGTATAAGATACTTCAGGTTTATTTGTACTCTAAAAAAAAACGTCCTGTCATTTTGCTTTAGAATTGCTCCATGAAATGCTTTTTCTTAAATAAGAATTTCCCATTGTAATGTTGTCATCAGTAGCTTATAAAAATTCTCTTGAGTTTTGCTTGCATCGTATGCATCGTATGCATATGTATATGCATAAACGATCTCTCTATAGAGTAGATAAGACTTTTATTGGGTAATAAGAATTTTGACCGGCAAAGCACTTTTCCCCCAGTTTTTCAACTAAAGATAATTTTATTCCATTTTTTACTTAGTCTTTTAGAGAAGAGGAGGGGGCCTAGAATCTGAAGATGGCTCAGCGTCAAAACCAGGAGCGTGTCCGGCGTCACACGTTCCTGCTGAGCCCGTTTGATGAATGGTGGAGCAGGGTAGGAAGTGTGCGTCGGGGCACAGGTGGCCGAGGGCAGCCGCACGGCCGCCAGCTGGTCACTGGAGGGTCACTGGCGTTTTGGATGGTTGACCCCTGATAGGCGCTGCCGGGAGCATCCCCGAGGATGACGGCAGTGACTTAGGGAGGTGTTTGGGCAGCGGCAGTGGGTCGGATTAACAGAAGCGTGAGCATGGCTTCTGCTCGTGAGATCTCACACGGAGCCCCTCTGTGAAAACCTGCCGTTGGACGAAATGGGGACTTGGTCCTTCAGAAACAAACGTTCAGCTTGATGTTAGCCTTTTTTTAAGAAAGATTTTATTTTTATTTTATTTATTTGACAGAGATCACAAGTAGGCAGAGAGGCAGGCAGAGAGAGTGGGGGGAGGCAGGCTCCCCGCTGAGCAGAGAGCCCGATGCAGGGCTCGATCCCAGGGTCCCGGGATCATGACCTGAGCTGAAGGCAGAGGCTCAGCCCACTGAGCCACCCAGGTTCCCCTTGATGTTGGCCTTTTAAAACTAACCCGCGCATCACTCCCCCTCTCCTCTAGGTTACTTTCTCGCAGTACTCGAACGTCATTGTCTTCGGAGTGCCTCAGATGGTGAGTTTGCGGCCCCTGCCCCTCGTTGGTTGGCTTTAGGTCTTGAGCAGACTGACCAGCGCTGACAGGCCACTTCCCCGTGGCCGCCTGCCCACCTGGGGGCCCGACGGCGGCCCCCCAGACTTTTGGGGTGGGAGACGTCGGATTTCACTTCATGGGCTTGACGAAGTACCGCAGGACCTTAAAAGTTTAATCATAGAAGAGTCAGTCATGTCGTTAAAACTTGGGCCTCGGATAAAATTCTCAATGATCTCCCTAAGCCCTAAAAACTCCTTCTGGAAACTACTTTATGAGCTCCCGGTGTCTAACGTGGTTGCAGATTTCCGCGGTTGCTCACCTATCAGCCAGCCGAAGTCACTTGGGAGAGTTAATGGCACGTTCCTGCGAGCTGATCCTTCCTCTGATTTTGTAGGGAGCCGGTTCCAGGGCCGGTGAGTGGCGGCGAGTTCGGTTGGCTCCGCTGACTGGTTTGTAGCGAACTTAGATGACAGCCTTTACAAAGTGGAAATACCATGGCATCGCGCTGTAAATGGTTCCAAACTTAGCCTTTGGAAAGATGACCGGGATAGGACACTCTTATTGTAATTGTTGGTTCACAGACCACAGAGAGAAATCCCTTTTGACTTTACAGGGTCTGTAATTGTCGCCATAATAATTGTGGCAAAATTGGGTGTTTGCTGAAATGCCACAATATGACTGGTATGTATAGTTTGTAATAGAAAAGGGGGAATTTTGTGTTTTTTTTCCTTAGTCACGCCTTTTTGTAGAAGATGGCTCAGTGCTTGGGAGAGTTATTCTAACGATCAGGAACTTCAGGACAATGCCACTTCCGTGTTTTTGTTTTTTTTTTTTTTAAGTCAATTTGGAAGTGCTGTTGTTACATGTGCTTGAAAGTAGCAGGATTCTATATGTTTGGAATTCTCAGTAAGCCTAAAATTAAGACAAAACATGGGTGTTCACCCTTTTGTTACAGAAGTGCGAAGGGGAGTGATCCATTGTCATTTTATTTTTATTATTATTTTTTTAAAAGATTTTATTTATTTATTTGACAGACAGAGAGCACAAGTAGGCCAGAGAGGCAGGCAGAGAGAGAAAAGGAATCAGGCTCTCCGCGGAGCAGAGATCCTGATGTGGGGCTCGATCCCAGGACCCTGGGATCATGACCTGAGCCGAAAGCAGAGGCTTTAACCCACTGAGCCACCCAGGCGCTCCTCCATTGTCATTTTAAAGGAACTGTTTGGGACCCTAGCGTTGCCCTGGCCTTTGACGGTTACCTGCTCCTGGTGGTGTTTGGGCAGCATTTTGGGGCAAACAGATTTAATTTGAGTTGCATGCTTTATGTAAAGGGAGAGGTGGTGTTTACCCTGACTTCCGTGCCATCCTGTGGGGCCGGCCCGTGGGGGCCTGAGGTGTGGGCTTACAGGCCACAGGTGGGGTGGGCAGCAGTGGCCTGGGGGGGTGGTCACGTCATTGCCACGTGGCCGGTAGGCTCCAGCTCTGTGTGCGTCTTACCATGTTTGAGGGGCGTAAGTTTTTGGAGCCGTTCGCTCGGGACAGAAGAGGCCTGTGTTTTTGAGGAATGCTTTTGCAGTTACTGTCCATTTTCCTGTACGTAGAGGAAACCTTAAATAAACACCTTGTGGCATCTCCCTGTTCCCAAGAACAAGGGGAGCAGCTGAAAACACGAGCCAGCCTCGTTCTGTGGGATGAGAGGGACTCAGCCAGTTTCCCACGGGGGGCGTGTTCACAGGACCCGTGGGGACTCGTTCGTGGGTGCAGGGCCCTGCTTTTAACCTTCACTGAGCCCTGCCTTCATGGAGGCAGTGGAGGGGGGCAGGGAAAATGCCAGCTGGGGGGTCGGAGGGCCAGCTCTGCTCTCCGGAGTCTGGGGAGCCCTGATGGGGCCGTCTTCCAGGGAACCGCACTTCCCTTGTCTGGGTGCTGGTCGGCATGGTGACGTGGCTCGACGGATCCTGTGTGGCACCTGTGTTCCCTGTGGCAGCCGAGCCACACGTAGGCCACGGGGGAGCCGGGAGGATGCTCAGGAAACCGGAGAGGCAGAAGCCTGCTGTTACCGGTCCTCGCCCGCTCCCGACAGCACACAGACGGTTCCTACAGGCTCTGTGCTTTTGTGGCTCCCACCCTGCAGGGGTGAGGGCTCTCATCTGGGCCTGGCAGATCCACCCCTGGCAGATCCACCCCTAGAGTTACCTGGGCACGGCCACAGGTAACTCTAGCCCTGCTGCCCTATTCAAATGTGAAACAGATAGGTCATGTCCTTGGGTGAAACCCGCCTGGGACGTCTTAACTGCTTAAAAGCAGCGAGGATAGGGTGTGGTGGCTCCACCAGGTCCGAGGCATGGCGTGGAGTGGCCCCTGCTTCCCTTGGCTCTCTGCGCGTCAGCGGTCTGTCCTTCTCTTGGCCCCTGGATCTGCAGTGAGTCGTGTTCTTGCCTCTGGCTTCAGTCCCCCCAGCTCTGGCCCTCGTTGGTGAGCACCTCCTGACCACTCACATGTCAGGTGTCCTTTCCTCCAGGAAGTCGTCCCTGATTGCCTCGTGAGACAAACCCCAGTGCCCCATTTTCTATCCACAGGCTGCCCGTTCCCTTCTCCGGGATGAGTTATCACACATCTCTTTACACGGTGGCCTTGAAAGGTTTGCCATGGGCACTGCAACGTAAGTTCAAGAGCGAGCTTACCCCCAGCGTGGCCGCACCAGCACAGAGCAGTGACTCAGGAAATACTTGTGACATGAGTGAAACGTACCCAGTAAGGACACTTGCTGGTGGGCTATTGAATTTCATAACTTCAAGGACTAATTTTAGTTATGAATCAAGATGTGAACTGATGACTGTAAATGTTATCATCATTTTTGATAAAGATAAATGATTCATGACAGGATCATGTGTCCTTTGTTCATTCATTCAACAAGTATTTATTCAGTGCCACAAAGTGCCGTTCTGATCACTTGGGATCCTTTAGTGAGTGAGCAAGAGGGACATCCCTGCCCCGAGGTGCCTAGATGCCCATGGGGAGAGCAGATATTAAATGAGGTCCCTGTGTAGAGGCGCCAGGCTGGCCTGGTCGGCGAGCACGTGACTCTTGTCTCAGGGTTGTAAGTTCGAGCTCCGCAGTGGGCATGGAGCTTATTTAAAAAAAAAAACAAAAAACCAAAACTTAAAAATGTCCAACAGGAGGACTAAGTGCTGTGGGTGGAGTAAAGCAGGAGAAGGAGGGACAGAGACAGTGTCCCTGGGAAGGGGTCACATGGAGGTCTGGGGAACGTGCCAGGCAGAGCCACCTGCAGAGGCGCCCAGAACTGTGTGCCCCTTGGGTTCCGGCAGCAGCAGGGAGGTGGGTGTGGCCGGAGCAGGGAGAGGTGAGGTCAGAGAGGAGCTGGGGGCCGGGGCGGGAAGGACACTGTGCTGTTGGGATGTGGGAGCCTTGGTGGCTTTGTGCAGAGGAGTGGAGGACCTGCCTGGGGGCAAAGGGTCCCAGGCTGCTGTGCAGACACGGACATGGGTGGAAGCCGGGTGACAGGTTGGAGCTCCTGCGGGCGGCCCGGTGGCTGGTGTGATGGGCTCGTGCCAGTGTGCAGAAGCTGATAGAAGCGGGCAGGTCCTGCGTGCATTGGAAGATGGAGCCAACAGGAAGCACTGGCATGGTCAGTGTGGGCCGGGCGAGCCGGGGAGCCATTCGCCCAGGGTTTGGGCCAGAGTAACTGGAAGTTGGCAGTTGTTGTCGCTGAGTGGGGAAAGGTGCAGGCAGATCCCAGAGGGGGAGGACCGGGGAGCCTAAGGTGTGTGTGCAGCTCTGAGGCAGGCAGTGGTGGGTAGAGGGGGGCCTAGGGCTCAGGAAGGAGGGGCGCTGGAGATTGGCCTCAGCTCACAGAAGTTGCTGAAGCCAGGAGTGGCCGAGGCTCCCCTGAGGAGGGGGCAGAGCCTGGCAAGGCCTGAGCTCCAGCCTCTGACACATGAGGGGTGCCCCGTGAAGACTCGACAGGAGGAGTTGGGCAGGAGGAAGGCCCAGGGGGTGGGGGTCGCTCTAGAAGCCAAGCAAAGCCAGTGTTTTAGGGAGGAGGGAGCTATGGCTTGGCTCAGGAGCTGCTCATGGGCATGGCTGTTTGGTCTTACATCGTTGAACTGGTTTCAACTGACGTTTAAAGTTTTGAAGTTGTAATTAGAATATGATGAGTTCGTGTTGTTTTGAAGCCTCTAATTGTATGAATAATTTTGAATTCCATTAGAGATGACACATCGCTGCCTCTCCTTGTGCGTTATATCAAAACTCAGGTTCATTGCATATTTATGTGTGATTGACTCAGTTAATTTCTTACTGTTGAAATAGCTCCTTTCATTTGTAGGTTTATCTTGACTCAGCATATGACAGTCACCGGGAAATAAAAGAAACTGTAAAAGAGAAAGTAATAACGATAACATGAATACGTTTACAATCATCCTTTTGATGAACAAAATTAGCGTAAGAAACCTCTGATATTTTGGAAAAACACATATTGTCTCATTCTTTGCTTATTTCATTTTTTCCCTTGAGGAACAAAACTTTTTTTTTTTTTTAAAGAAATCTTTTATTGGCTGTAAAAAGAGTAAAAGTATCCCGTCTGTAATGGAATTTATTCTTGGTTATTTTGGTATTAATTGTCATGAAGCATCAAGAGTTTTGGCTCACTCCAGCCGGAGGTCACAAGGAGGACTTTCCCGAAGCCACTTTTTAAAGTTATGGGTCAGGAATAAAGTCTTTGTAGAAGGACTATTGATTTGTTTGTCCTGATTTATTTGGTTAGTTTTAAGGGATTCGTTTTTGCTCAGATCTTGGTTTCAAGGTACCATTTCCCATTTCGAGGAGCCGGGGATGTCTGAGAGGCGGCAGATGTGAGGGCTGAGGAGGGGAGTGATACAGAAGCCTGGGGCATTTTGTGGAGCGCCAATACGAGGAAGAGTTCAGGAGGTTTGTTGGGGCGCATCCAGTGGGGAGGGAGGCTAACCTGAGGCGGCTGCCCGGGGCCAGGCTGAGCGTCGGAAGAAACAAGGGTGACGGTGGATTGGAACCCATTGGACAGAACAGGCATCGAGGCGCTCACACGTAACGGCAGTAGGCACACAGGTAGGAAGGTGGGAGAGCTCTTCCTCGTAGTAGAATGCCAACTGTCAGTCTAGAAGGAATGACGGAATCAGCAAATGGCCACTTTGCCACCATCTAGTGAAAATTAACGTGGGCCAGAGCCATGACGAGGGCTACGTTTAGTGAGGGACGGTTCAGTGAGAGGCAGGATATTTACATCATCTCGAGCTACTTCCGACAAATTATTCATTCTGAGGGAAAATTAATGACCCCACTGTGGAGATAGCACCTATCACCCTAACTGGGTGGTGACTGTCACTCTCAAAGCAGAAGGTCCCCATGGGCGCCTAACAGTGGGGCCCTGAGAAGCTCCTAGCCCCACTGTGGGGCATTGCTCAAGATGCATGTGCTGAGTCGTCATGAGCTGGAGGTGAGGAAACGTCAGGAGAACCCAAGATGAGGACCACCAGTGACTCACTGGCCCGTCTTCCTAAAGATGTTGTCATCAGAGACAAAGGAAGATAGGGGAATTGTTCCAGGTGAAAGTAGACTAAGGAAGTGCGGTAGCTAAACGCAGCATGACTTTGGGGGGAAAGTGTCACAGAGGACGTTATCGGGACGTTTGGCAAAATTGGAAGGCTGTTGGCATTATTACTGGAATACAACCTGAAATTTCCCGAATTTGGTAACTGAGCCGGGGCTGTGTCTTAGGAATACGGAAGTATCGAGGAATCAAGGGGCATGTTGTATGCAGCCTCTTCGCAAATGGTTTAGGAAAAATATCCGTAGAGGAAGGGGGCGAATACGATGAGCTGTAAAAATTGGTGAACCCAGGTCAAGGAAGACAGGAATTCTTTGTTCTAGTCTTGTGACTTTTCTGTAAATTTGAAATTCTTTCACAATCACAGAAGAAGTGAAAAAACAGTCATAGGAGGTAAAGGTGGTAGGATTGGAAGATCAGTTTTTACTCGGTTATTAATTTGCTGATTTGATACTTGTGACAGGTAGATCGGTAATCAAAGGATACAAAAGTGGTACATTAGAGGGTTTTACTTTTTATAAGTTGTGTTGACAATGAAGAAGTTGTGCATTATAGATAAATTTTGAAGAATTATGAGATACTTCATTATATTTCAAGTTAGTAGAATGAGCACATTGTTTCATGGTCTAATTTAGCAGAACCATATTTCACTGAATCTAGCGGCTGTTAATTTTAGGATGTACCATTGCCACTGAAAAAGAAAAAAAATACTGCCAGTTGTAATTCTAAGATGATGTCAGCTGTAAGAGGTATCCTGATTTCCAAGATGTTAAAACATGTGGGAAAATGTGTTAAATAGTTGAGACGGGGTAGGCTAAAATGTTAGATGGGTCAATATTTTAAAGCTGTTTTTCATTTTTTAATTTATTTTTAAATAAGGCTATTTTATTTTATCTCCTGGGTGAGGGGATGGGCAGAGGGAGAGAGAGAATCTCAAGCAGACTCCCCGCTGAGGGTGGGATTCAGTCTCATGACCCTGAGATTGTAACTTGAGCTGAAATCTAGTTGGACACTTAACTGACTGAGCCAGCCATGTGCCCCTGTTGTTAATACGACTTCTGTGTTTTAATGGATCATTTGGTAATGTATTTATGCCCCGAAGGGATCTTAGGTGCAGTTAATAATCTTTTTCAAAAATTTTATTTGAGAGAGAGACGGAGATTGAAAGAGCACGAGTGGGGGGCAGAGGCAGAGGGTGAGGGAGAAGCAGGCTCCCTGCTGACCAAGGAGCCCGATGCAGGGCTCGATCCCAGGACCCTGCTGTCATGACCTGAGCCGAAGGCAGATGCTTCACCAACTGAGCCACCCAGGCGCCCCTACAGTTCCTAATTTTTGCACAGCTACTTTCAGGCACTCAGACCCAAAAGAATGTTTAGGCATCTTTTCCTCCGCCTCACCGCTTACTGAAATAACAGCTGTCGTTCTGCCCAGATGCCGCAGCTGGAGGAGAAACTTGCGCTGGAGCTTAAGGATGACGCCAGAGTCATTGCCTGCCGGTTCCCTTTCCCTCGCTGGACCCCAGACCACATCACCGGGGAGGGGGTGGACACCGTGTGGGCCTACGACGTGAGCACCGTGAGAGGCAAGAGGCCCCGAAGACCCGTGCGTTTCCAGCCGATCCTGGAGATGTAGATGTTATTGAGCGTGATTTTCCGAGTGTTGGTGGTCTCCGATTTTACAGAGACTTCCAGCTGTGTCTTCAGCAAAGAGTGTATTTTTTCTTCAGTATGGAATGAAAACTATCACTTTCCTTAACTTCTGCCAAACAAGCAGAAGTTAGAACAGCAGGTAGATTTAAAGTCCGTTTTCATGCTGTATTTAAAAAAGTGGCCCCCCTTCCCTTCCAGGCACTCGGACGTATGAAAACACGGATGCGTGACTGTCGCGTTCATGTGCAGGAACGTGTGAACAGCCCTTCCCATTATAAAAAATATGATTTAATGCCACAGATGAAAAGAAACACTTTTTAAAGAGGGTGTGTGTGTGAGCAAATATTTGTAGTTTTAAGTTGATTCATACTTAAGATTTATGGATTTATGTCTTTCTTTTCTGTACTTCGTGGTAAAACTAGTTACGTAGAGGACGTAGGCCCCCATATTTTATAACATTTACTAGGAATAATTTGTTCCAAGGCTAGCGGATTCCTGTATTTTATTGAGTCGGAGATGTGTACGTGTGTGTGCAGGTGTGTGTGGAGACGCACAGTTGAACGTTTCTGAAACGGTGCTGTACCTTCCCGTCGATGGTGTTCTGTGTCTGTGGTGGGCGCTGTCGTGATATAGTCGGACATCAACCGGCATGGATGGGTCTCAGGTTTGAGGAGATGGGCTCGGAGAAGCTCATGGCAGAGGGGAGTCATCATTTACATTATAGTAAAATAAGCAGGTGTGAGCTTGGGGCTCAGCCAGCCCTGGGAGCACACCCCTGGCTGGCCAGCAGCAGGAGGCCCTGGACCGCTGGCTTGCCCCTCGTGGAGCCAAGGACCCGCTGGGATAATGATACACTGAACAGGGGACTTTTTTGGGTAAACTTATGACACAAAGGCTTTGGTCTATAAGTGGTGTTTATTATTTTAGATATTAAAGGCAAGCTTATTCACAGAAGTTAGGGGTTATTTCTGCTAGTCACTTCTTGACTTTGTGAAGGCCGCCATTTATGCACTATTTCTCATTTATGAGAAGAGACTTGACTGATTAGATAAAACAGTGAAGGAAAACCTTTGAATGTGGGTAGACAAGCTCCATGTATCTGATGTTAGTATTAAGTGGTGGCTCGAATAATCCCTGTGCGTCACGGGAAAGCACGGAGCTCCCGATCGCACACACCTGTGACCTAAGTACCAAACCGGCTTCATGGGGGTTTGCGAAAGCGAGACGGCTTGCGTTTTTAACTGAACTAGAACTGATCAGCTTGATGATCGCCATTGAGATGAGCAGCGACCCGGCCCCTCATTCATTCCTTCAGCAAGTATTTACCAAGTGTCTACCATGTAATGAGCTTTTCTGGCTCAGCGGTGAATAGACCTGCGAGGCCTCTGATCTTACGGCCCGTGTGTTCTAGAAGAGTGAGACCGGCAGGTACGGGAGTGAATGTTAGCGTGTGTGACGTTCTCTGAAAGAAGTCAGCGGTGTGCACGCGTCAGGTTTTTGGCTGCTGCTGTCCATCCTTTCCCAGCGGCCCCCGGTTTCTTTCTGAGGAAGGAATTCTGCCGATGGTGTGTAGCGTGGTCTGCACCTATGCTCCCTGTCACTGCCGTCGGCCCTGTGACCGGCTGGGCGCGCCCGGAGAGGGACCCACCAGAGCTCCCTGCCCGGCAGGTGTAACGCGTGGAGGCCGGGTTCTGTGGAACCCTGGGTGCCTGCGGTAAGTTTCTGGACACGCTCCTGGCCGCTAGCTGGAGGCGTCAGGTGGTTCTGCAAAGGCATATGCAGCTTGCTCTTTTTGGTTTCTCCTTTAGGTTCCCAAGAATTAGATGACGGCTGGCCCTGCCACGTCAGAATGAAATAGACCGTTTCACAGAAGCGTTGAGGTTCATGGAGTTTGTAAGATCTTTAACTGATTTTTTTCAGCTGTGCCTCGAAGTGACCCATAAGAACGTTCTCATGGGGGTCATCGAGGCCTCTGGCTGGTTTCAATGGTCGGTTGCTAGGTGGACGATGCTGATTAAGCTGGCACATGACACGAAGCAGGGAGCGAGAGCTACTCTTTTTGCTGTCAAAAGTCGGACTCAGAAATGTCTGGCAGACCGAGATCAGGTGGAAGTGCCGCCTTGATAAAATGGGAAGTTCAGACAAACAACCAGACGAGAACAGAAGTGAGCCGAGTGGTGCCGGAGCCCGACAGGACCGCGTGACGTCCTGGACGTCCCGTCGGCGTTCGGCTCCAGGGCCTGAGCACACTCCCGTCCGCATCTTTCTCTAAGGGCTTGGTTGCAGGCCCTGCCCTCCCGGGTGTCCCAGGTGGGCTTCGTCAGACCCCCTGCCGGTTCCGACACCCGGGCCCCCGGAAACGCCGAGCCCCGCCAAGAGGCTGCGCACCCAGGTGTGCGTGCCCGAAGAGTGACCCTTGCAGGTACACGTCTTCCCGACGCCGTGACAAGCCACAGCCGAGCAGGACAGAAAAAGTGCAAGATTCCTGACGTTTCTGCCTCGCAGCTGATCCCACGGCTCTGGCCACGTACCTGCCCCGATGGGCCAGGGTCGGAAAGGGGTCCCGTGAAGGGGTCCCGTGAAGGGGTCCCGTGAGGGCACGGACGTGCTCAGTGCAGGCGTCTTCGCAGCTGGTGCCGTGAGCCTGTTTCCTCGGCTGCCCACCGCCTGAGCGTTCCTCCCCGGCCCCGGGCTCCCAGGTGTGCAGGTCTCTGCCCCGGCCCTGTCCTGGCTGAAGGTGTGCGGGCACTGCTCGCTCTGATCCCATGGCCACCCTCTTTCTGGGTGACAGCACCCCGTGCTTCCGCTGTCAGGCACTGATGTGTTCGGGGACTGTGGGCCCGGCCAGTTGTCCGGCCCCATCCCCTGGGTGTCAGGGCAGTGGTGGGCCGTGGGCATGTGATCGATCCACGTCCTGCCAGTGAGGTCCGAAGGGCGGTCTGCTGGGAGCTCTGGGAAAGGTTTTGTTGCCACAGAAGGAGGTGCTTGAGGAGTGAGTGTCCCTGCTGTCCTTGGGCAGGAACACTGGCCATCTAGGCCCATCTGCAGCCCCCCAGGGGAGAGGGAAGCTAGGAGCCAGGAGGCTGGTGGAGCAGAAAGACGGACAGACTCGAGGTCCTCAATGAGACCCCAGAGTTGCTGACCTGACCCGGAGCCTCCGACTTCGGGACATCTTAGGTGAGGTGACAAATCCACGCTGTTGCTGTCCCACCGGTGCTTTTGCCCTGTGGCGGCCTGGCCGGGACAGGAAGCTGTGAGGCTCAGGTGGGGTGAGGGAGCCCGGCTGTGTGGAACGTGGGCACCCGGACGGCGCTGCAGGAGAAGGTACCCGCTGGCAAGGTCAGAAGTGCGACTCGAGAGGGACCGGGAGCTCCTGTGGGGGGAGGCCCCAGTCCCAGAGGGGCGTTTGGGCAATTGGACCAAGGCAAGGGGGCTCTGAACTCCGACCCTGCCCTCCCCAGCAGCAGGAGTCCTAAGTGGGTTTCCTGTTCTTGGGGAAGTGGGCGGGGCCAAGTCACAGCAGAGCCCCAGCCCCAGCCCTGCTCCCAGGGAGTTTTGTCGGGGGAAAGATGATTCCTCAGGATTAGAATTAATAAAAGGAAGGGAGGAAAACACTCAGACTGCTCCCTGGCGGGTGGGGCTGCCCAGGCGGGGAGCCATGGTGCGGGCTGGGCTTTTGTGTCCTTGGGTTGGAATCCTGACCCTCTGTGTGATCACACGAGGAGGCCCTGGAGAGGGGCTTAGGTCCTGAGGGGGGAGGCCTCCCGAATGGGATCAGTGCCCTTATTAGGCGACCTCGGAGAGCTCTGTTCTCCCACTGTGAGCGGGGGACAGGTGGCTGTGAACCGGAGGAGCTTCCCGCCAGACACGGGACGTGCTGGAGCCGTGATCTGAGACTTCTTAGCCTCCATAGCCGGGAGGAATAGTTACTTGTTTGAGCCCCCCAGGCCGCGGTGTTCTGTGACAGCGGTCCGAGCTGGTAATCTAGGTAGAGCCCTTCCAGCACTATCAGACTTGTCCCCGCTTTAGCCATCATTTCCTGGGCCTGCACGAGGTACGGAGGTTGAAGGGAGCCAAGCTTTGGGACGATTCTCCCCAGTGCCCTCTGGGAAGAGCGGGAAACCATCCCCTGGACGTAATGGTCAGGCCTGGCTGGCTGGGTGGGCTCCTGAAGTTCCACTGGGCCCCCATGTGGATGACCGTCGGGGGCCGTGGTGGGCACTGTCACGGTGGCGGGGGGAGGCTTCCCTAGGGGTCTCTCGTGTGTCTCCCCGCTCACATGCTTTCGGCACAGTTTGTCCCTAAACCAATGTGGACCCTGAAAGAGCTAGAACCAGAGGAGCAGGAGCCGCTGTGTCGACCAGCAGACGCAAATTCTCGGTGGTAACGGGTCTGGAGAGCCTGTCCTACCAGGCACAGCTCAGGAGGTTGTGGCTGTTGCCCTGAGATGAGAGGAGGCTTGGGGGAGGCAGGACAGACGTTTCCCAGTGTGTGAAGGCTCGCCAGGCAGAAGAGAGGAAAAGTGACCCATGAACATGATGGCTACGCACCGGAAGTCTCGTGCATAGGAATACCCCGCACTCGTCTTTAGGGGGGAGGCGCTGTCTACTGGCTTTTTTCATTCTTAACCAGAGGGACCTGTGGGCAGCTCGCTCGGTCCCGACCAGACACAGGAGCCCAGAGTCTCATTCTATGCTCGGTTGCTTCCCTGCGGGACCTGCTCTGACCAGCTCTGGGGGGTGGCCTGGCTCTTTGCGTGGCTGCAGAAGGGATAGGAAGCTGAAGCTCAGTGGGAAGTGGGGTTTGGATAAAGTCGTTGGAAGTTACAATGCGTTGCCTCTGAATGTAGGGACTTTGTGGTCACCGGGGCTGTTGCCGCAGAGGGCCGGACAGCCACATGGTGGAGATGTTGTAGCAAGGATCCATCAGCCGGCAGGTGCAGAGTCCAGAAATGACCTGAAATGACCACGAGTTTTCCAGCCTCAGTGGGTCTGCCAGAACCCTTTGAGCAGAGCCCAGTGGCTCTGGGAGGCATCAGTGCGGCGTGAGCAGTGAGGGCATTTCACAGAACTCTGGGGGCGCTTAGCGTCCCCCAGCAGGAGGCCACGGGACAAAAGCAGCCAAAATCTTGAAATCTCGGGGAAGCTGATGGATAATGTAAGCTTTATCAGAGCTCCAGCCGAGAAGTGGTAATGCTGAGAAGAAGGTTGGACTCTCTTGGACCCCAGAGAACTTAGCTGAAGTTGTGCTCCCCACGTTCTGATGAGAACCAGGAGACTGTTCTTGAATCCGCTGGGAGAAACACATCCTGAACGGCGCCTCATCCCCCTCTAAGGGACACCGTCCCACCCATCACCATGTCTTGTCTTACAAGGACCCAGGGCTTGCTGACCCTTCTCTGGTTGATTGGGCCAGAGTCTGGCATTAGAGCCAGAGGCTGTAGAGATGAGCCCTGCGGATTCCATAAATTGGGGGACAGAAAGATCGGGGACATCCCAGTGGAAGTTAAGGTCTTGAAGTTGAGGCCAAAGGAGTTTGGAGGGCTGTGAGAGATGAGAGTAACAGGTTTCTCTCCGGGTGAGGGCCTCAGTCCCAAGGAGCAGACCACAGTCCTGTGGAGTAGGACCTGCCACAGGCCTGCCCTCTGCCACTCCAGAGGGCCCAAGAACTGGGGCAGGAGCAGAGCCAGACTGTGGCCGGTGGAGCCCTCGCGGTCCCGAACATCTCAGCCCCTGTCAGAGGATTCAGTGCAGTGTCGCATTCTCTGAACAACTCCGTTTATGAGGTAGGTTATTTTATGACGAGTGAAAATTGCACTGGTCATGACGGATATTAAACACGGAACTTATTATCCCCAAAGATGGGGCAGGCCATATATTTAAGTAGAAAAATGGATAATTATATAAATGTAAGGAAATCTCCCATCTGAGTAACACAATGAAGTTTCCGCGCTCAAATAGAAAACTTGAGTCTTCTGGGATCCTCTCAGAGTGAAGTGTTCTTGTAATAGTGACGCATTATGGCTACATTGGAATTGTCACACTGGTGACCCAATGGACTGATGCAAATTGAACATGAACAAAAAAATCATAAAACTTTCATAGGTGAGGGAAATTCGATCTTATTTTTTCTAATTTAATGTGATGGTGAGAATATTACCTCAGAACGACTGATAAAACAATAGGTCATTGACCACAAGGCTTAACTCAAGGATGGAAAGGAGGAATCAAGTGCATTTTCTTCTCTGGAATATCGTAGGGTGAAAAATTGGGCAAAGAAATTACCGTTTATGAGAATGAATCCAAACGTCAGGAAAATCTGCAAGACCCCGTGAGTGTCCCAGACTTGGTGGATACATTTGAGGGGTGAGGTCTTGTGGGGTTTGCTGAGAAGATAGCTGGGCAGTGTCGCTCATGGGGAATGTGACAGCAACAGAGGCAGCCTGTCACAAAGCATTAGGTACGTGCTGGTGCGCGTGGTGAACAGTCAGCACATTTAGGAGGCAGTGGGAATTCTGCCCTTCCAGTGATCGTCCCTTCTTCCTGCCCCCGACATTTACTTGTCCCGGGCACCCACACTTTATCCTTTATCCCGTCACCTTTTTGCCATGTGTCCACTACTCTTTAAGAGTCACGTTACGTAGTCCTGTTTTCAAGGGCGTTTGCATTTTGTTAAGGAGCGCTATGATATGAATGTGAATTTTCAGTGAGAGTAAAAGATGGATTCGTAATGGAGAAATGTCAGACTCCCAGTCCCCCCTGCCCTGGCCCCAGCCCAAACCACCAGCCGGCATATCCGAGACAGCTCAGAAAGGCAGGCCGTGGTCACCGCAAGTTTCTCTTGACCGGAACATGTTAATTAGGAATAGAAATTAGGATAGCCCAGAAACTAGGATAGTAAGGATAGATCTCTAAGGGCTGATTGTCAAAGGTCTTATAGATGCATTATTTTTAATTCTCCTCCTAACCACGGTGTAGGTATGACATTTCTCAGTGGGGGAAACTGAGGCATTTAGAGACTAATTGCTTTGTTAAGGCCTCTGCACTCGTTAGCAGAGTGGAGCTGGTATTCAAACCCAATGTGACTGCCCCCCCACCCCCGTCACTGCCTGGCCAGGGTGTGGGGAAGGCTCTGCTGCTCCGATTTCAATCAGTAGCTTAGATACTAGCAGCATTTGAATAACTGAGGCTTGGGTCCCCTCTCTTTTTGAATCAGAATAAATCTTTGTTTTTGGAGGGACAGGGTGGTCCTTGGGTTAGAAGCATGAGCCCGAGAAAAGGGTAGAGCAGCCACTTTTCAGAACTGTTGCTCACTCAGAAGTAGGTAGAGGAGGTCATGTCTCCCGGGCAGAACTGACTCGTCACCGGCTTGGGAGGCCCACCTCCAAAGGTGGGTCATTGCAGACATACCGCAGCCTGTCCGTGTCGAACAATGAGCAGCTCGTGGAAGTGCACACATCTCCGTCACCCGCTGGGGCTGCCCTCCGAGCGGCGCGGCCGGGCACGGGGCCAGCAGATCTGTATTCCTGTACAGTTTTGGAGACTGGAAGTTCAAGACCAAAGTGTTGGCCTTGGTTTCTCCCTAGCTTGCAGATGGGCGCTTTCTCTGCTCACTGTGTCCTCACACGGCCCCCTATGTGCACCGGCCTCCCTGATGTCTGTTCCCCTTGCAAGGACACTGGTCCTGTTGGGTCAGGACCCACCCCAACAGCCGCATTTTAGCTTCATCCCATCTTTAAAGGCTCTGTCTCCAAATATAGTCACGTTCTGAAGACTGGGGATTAGAACTGTAATACATGAGTGTTTTTGGGTGGGGGGGGGCAGCAATCAGTCCACAAGAACATCTTGCCAAGTCAGCGACAGCCTCGTTTTTGTAAGCAAGTAATTGGACACGGCCTTACCGTGCGTGAGCTGAGACTAGTTGAGTACACGGTGTATCTGCGCGGAGCAGCTGGGAAAAAGGCTGTGGCAGAGTGACACGGGCTGATGCGCGTGCGGTCCCCAGGAGAGGCCGGAATTTCTGCAGGAACGCGCGTTGAGCCTCGCCGGTCTTGCGGAGAAAGCAGGGTTAATGGGAGACCACACGGCGGCAGCCCTGGAGTCACGGCCTTGACAGCAGTTGTGGTATGTGCGGAGAGAAGCTGGCCCGGCAGGCAGCTCAGCGCGCTGGAGCGGGGGCGGTGACTTAAAAAAACAGCCTGGGAGGGACGCCTGGGTGGCTCAGTTGGTTGGACGACTGCCTTCAGCTCAGGTCATGATCCCGGAGACCCGGGATCGAGTCCCGCATCAGGCTCCCAGCTCCACGGGGAGTCTGCTTCTCCCTCTGACCTTCTCCTCGCTCATGCTCTCTCACTGCCTCTCTCTCAAATAAATAAATAAAATCTTAAAAAAAAAAAAAACCAGCCTGGGAATGCTGCTTTGGGGCAACGACAGAGAGCAGAGGAGCCCCCGAAGCCTTGTCCCCGCCACAAGCCCAAGACTGCAAGGCTCTGGGGGGCCCCTCTCTGGGGAGGGGCAGGCACCCGTACATTTTCTAAAAATCTGACTGACGGTCTTCTGTGTTGAGGGTCACTTCTCTTCAGGCTGAAATTTCCAGTTCGCGTGATTCGAAGCTCAGCTCCCCTTGCAGAAAGAGCCTCCCTGAGGCCAGCGAAACTTCCAGGTGACTCTGGCGTCATCCCGCCGTGGTCGTGGCGTGGGAGTTAACTGGTGTCACAGCAGTGGTGCTGCGGCAGAGCGGAGCGCTGTCTGGGGGGAGACAATGGCGGGACACTGTGACATTTGCCTCCATTTACGTAAGGGGCATTCACGAGCTGTCATACGTGCGCCCTCTCCTTCCCCGATTCTCCCGCGCATACCCTGCTGGACATCATCCACAGGGTGCGAGAAACTGGTCATAGCCTCTCGGACATGGGGCTTGGGATCTGAGGTGAGGGCAAGACCCCTTTGATTATAGATTTTAAAATATGTATATATATATATTTTACCATATATAACTTTTCAATGAAACGTTAATTCTTTAAAGCTTACGTATACGGGTGGAAGATTGGCTTCATTCACACATGAGATGCCCCTTCTGAAAGCGCATGTGGGAGAGAACTGGTCGGTGGTGATGTGGGATTGAAATATGCTGAGCGGGTGTGACCCTCCTGAGCCCGTGTGACGGTGCTGAGCGGCTGTGACAGTGGTGAGTGGCTGTGATTGTGCTGACCCTGTGTGACCGCGACGGGCAGGTGTGACCTCGCACAGTGGGGAGTCAGACTCCGGGTCACCTGCGTGCTAGCGTGTTTCAAGGCACACCCATTGGTATTCTGGGCTAAGCTTTTGTGAAGGTGGGAACTGAATTCCAGTGACTTGTATTAATGGTTAAATATCGTGTGTGCGTGTGTGTATGCGTTTTCCTCCAAGTCTTTTCTCCTTTGTTCCCTGATACACACTGTGTCATAAAGTTGGAAGAGAGAAACACAAGGTTTGCAAGGTTTACGCCAGGAGGTTGCAGGACCCCAGAGTCAGAAGGGACTGCAGGGTGGGGGTAGTAGGGATGAGGCTGCGGGCTCGCGTGCGTGGTGTGCGTGAGCAGCTCTGGGGGGAGCCTCTTCCCCGGGACGCCTTCCCCTCCGCCCTTCTCCCCCCGCCTCTGTAGGTCATGTCCAGCTCCTATCCCTGGCCTTGTCATGGCTCTTTCTCACCTTCTCTGAGAGTTTGGCATTAACTTTTAGAACTGGTTGTGCCCAACACCAAATTGGGATAGCAAGTTCCAAGCCAAGACGTGTTCTTCTTTGCTTTTTGTATTGTGTGAAAAGGACGTACCGGGTAGACTGGCAGGTGACACACACACACACACACACACACACACACAGCGCTGAATGGAGCGTTTCTGTTGTTGATTCTAAAGGACCATCAGCTGCAGACCGAAACACTTCATTTTCCGTTAGGGCGCCCCTGTGTCAGGCCTTTGGGGACTGGCCGTGCATCCCTAGCTCTTAGGCAGCTCGTCTTACCTTAGGGCACCCTGTTAGAAATGCTTGCTGGCACTTCCCCCACTGGCCACCGGGGACCACCCTGAACAAATCTGCTGCTCCCTCCATGGGAAATCCCAAATCCACACACTTGGAGGGCTCTCTCCTGGCCTTGCTGACTCTTCTGTTGGCGTGTTTCTTCGTGTAAACCAACCCAACCCTCGCTCATCTGCAAACTCTCCTGTTCACACAAGCTGGG
>PISX010010805.1:0-68504 GCA_004024625.1 Mellivora capensis | reverse complement strand
TCCCTTTCTCCTGGGCTTTTTCAGCAGCTCTTAGGTTCCAGAGTTACAGACACAAGATCACATTCCCTCTCCTGATTCCCCGAAGTTTCAAACTCACTCTTGGCCCTGGGGGTGGCCCCCATCTCCTTGGTTGGTCCCTGTCAGGGCTCCCTGTCCCTTCCTACCCTCCTTGGCAATTTCAACACCCCTCGCCCTCCCACAGCCTCCCTCACCCTCCCTCGCCCTCCCATGCTCTCCCTCGCCCTCCCACGCCCTCCCTCACCCTCCTGTGCCCTCCCTCGCCCTGCGCGCCCACCGAGGGGCCAAGCACTCCCAAGACAGCACCAGCGCTACGGCGGTCAATAGCAGCGTGGCTCTGTGGCGAGCACGGTGTCCTGGCACCTACCCTATCCTGTCAACCAGGTCCCAGAGCACGCTGGGCGTGGGCACAAGTGGGGAGCCGTCGTACAAGACCACAGCCGCCCCCGTGGCAAGAGCGGACGTCATCCAGTTCCACATCATCCAGCCGACCTGGGACAGACGAAAGGAACACAGTGTCAACCGAGCGCCAGGCCAGATGCCCTCGCCTGTCCCTCAGCATCTCACGTCCCGACACGGAGCCAGCGGTCCGCAAGGACCACCCATCCCCAATGCACGATGCTTGCCCCAGCAGCTCCACGCCTAGAGCGTCGCCTGCGGATCCACACACGCGCGCACGCTAAGACGGGTCAAAGGGTGTTTCCTGCAGCCTTGCTGGGGACGACGGGAGCCAGAGAGCAAGGGGATGGGGTCCCACCGCCACAAAAGGGGTCCCACACGTGCTGGGACCACCACAGGCCAAACCTGTGAGGCCACATCGGACGTTTGGAACAGCGTGTGGCAAGCTTTCAGGAGCCAGCCCACCGCGGCCGTCCACAGGAATTCGGCCCGCAGTGACAGGGACAGTCTCTGAGACAAGCTTCTGTGTCGAACAAGCCAGCGTGGGGGCTGCAGCATACCCACACCCACACCCGGGAAAGCGTGGCCGTGCACACATCCGGAGCCCCAGGCAGGCCTCCACATGGGCCACGGGGAACACACAGACGGCGTATGTGAGTAAGACCCACACGGGTGCCCCTGCACTGATGGCTCACCACACACACACATGTGCCGTGTGAAATGTTTCCCGTACACAGGTAAGGCCTCCTTTGTTGTTGTTATTTAAGAAAAATTTTAGGGCAGAAAGAACTGGCCACAGCGTTCCCATCCATGCAGGAGAACTTGTGGGCATTTCCAGAGCTGAACCAACACAGTGAGGGAGCCAAGAGCTGGAGGAAAGCTCCAGCAGGAGTCTCCGCCGGGGAGGCAGGGAGGCCCGCCCCCCTCTCCCGTGCCTGTGCGCAGATCCCACAGCGGGGACCGGGGACCACAGAAAGCACCCCAAGCGGCCCTCTGGTAGAGCCCGGCTGAGAACCCCCAGACAAGGGCACTTAAGAGACAACCAGCACAGAGCCTTAGCGAGCAGGCCACCAACAGCCTGGGGGACAGGCTCAAGAACCCAGCGGGCCCCTGAGAAGCTACCTGTCCTTCCCCTCAATAACACCAGCACTGGGGGCACCCCAAATCTCAAGTTTGTTGAGCTTCCTTTTAACAAGGTTTTAATATCCCCAGTTGAGTTTTTTCACTAAGGAATTCTTTTTTTTTTTTTTTAAGATTTTATTTATTTATTTGACAGAGATCACAAGTAGGCAGAGTTAGGCAGAGAGAGAAGGAGAAGCAGGCTCCCCGCTGAGCAGAGAGCCTGATGCAGAGCTCGATCCCAGGACCCTGAGATCATGACCTGAGCCGAAGGCAGAGGCTTTAACCCACTGAGCCACCCAGATGCCCCACTAAGGAATTATTCTTTTTTTTTTTTCTTTTAAAGATTTTATTTATTTATTTGACAGACAGATTACAAGTAGGCAAGAGAGGCAGGCAGGGAGAGAGAGGAGGAAGCAGGCTCTCCGTGGAGCAGAGAGCCCGATGTGGGGCTCGATCCCAGGACCCTGGGATCATGACCTGAGCCAAAAGCAGAGGCTTTAACCCACTGAGCCACCCAGGTGCCCCACTAAGGAATTATTCTTAACAAAAGAAACCAGTGGGGGGCAGCCCAAGCAGCACAGTGGCCTGGCCAACTCCCTATCCGAGGAAGCTGTTAAAGTCAGTCAGTGAGAGACACAGCGTAGGCCTGGCTCGGGCCGCAGGGACCCCCGCAGCCGCAGCCAGCCACGGCAACAGCATGCCCCACAGAAAAAGCTACCTGCCCATCCCTCCTGGGCAGGATGCTTCGGGAAAAGTGAAATGCCTCTGGGACAACCACTCCAGATCTGAGCTCTTATTATGTACTTGTCCTCAATGTAAAACCCTGGCATTTTAAACCTCGAGTCCCAGGGAGGCAGCTGAGTTTGACATCGTCGCACCTGCCAGGTCTCCCCACAATTCAAAAGATGCTCCATCAATGCTGATAGGCTTTCTGTGTGAAAAGGGCCCCAGAGCCTGGCGGTGCCCAGCACCACTGGCCTGCCTGTGGGGAGGGCAGGAGGATCCGGGTTACATCCCTGCAGCTGAGGGAGACCCCAATCACTGGGCCCAAGCCCTTGATTTTCAGCTAGACACACCAAGCGATGAGGCAGCCCGTGCACGGCCACACACCCAGGGTGCCCCCGGACTCCCTTTCCTGGGAGTGCATGGAGTCCTGGGCTTCGTCCCCAAGGGCATAGCCAGGGCCCTGGCTATCAACCTCAGGAGCCGAGAGAACACCTCCAACATTCCGCTTCCTTAAAAACTCGGCACGGAGGGCGCCTGGGTGGTTCAGTGGGTTAAGCCTCTGCCTTCGGCTCAGGTCATGATCCCAGGGTCATCGGATTGAGCCCCACATCAGGCTCTCTGCTCAGCGGGGAGCCTGCTTCTCCTCTCTCTCTGCCTGCCTCTCTGTCCACTTATGATCTCTCTCTGTCGAATAAATAAATAAAATCTTAAAAAAAAAAAAAACTCAGCACGGAAATGTCATCCAAGGAACAGAGCTAACTCACTCTGAAACCTCTTGATGTTTGCAGCTGGAAAAAGCCAACTTCGAGTTTTCGTCCCTTAGGATAAAACACCATTTCCTTTGACTTGTGTGAAGTGTTCGTCGCCCAGAGTTCACAAGGACAGGAGTGGGGCACTCCTGCTCGAACCCGAGCTTTGGCTTAATGATCCGTATCCCACACGAAACCAGGAGAATGTGCTAGAGGCAGGCCCCCATCCACCCCACGTCCCAGGGACATCTGACCCAGACGACTGGCTTATGCTGCACTGTCTCCTTTCCCTTGGCTCCTGGGCCCCCCTCCTTGCTCAGCAAAAGCCGCAGTCTTTCCAGGATTCTAGTGAAACACCTCAGTGGCTCGGCAGACCAGCCGGGTACCTGGGCTCAGCCACCAGGTAGCCCGGCAAGGATTCGGGGCAGAACAGAACTCCTTCTGTGAGGAGGGTGGCCGCGTGATGTTGTAAGTTGAGCGTCCAACGCTTGATTTCAGCTCAGGTTGTGATCTCAGGGTTGTAGGATCGACCCCCACACCAGGCTCTGTGCTCAGTGGGGAGTCTGTCCCTCTCCCTCTGCCCCTCCCCGTTTGCATGCTTTTGCACGCTCACTCTCTCTCTCTCTCTAAAAGAAATAAAATTAAGTCTGGGCGGGGGGCGGTCTCCTTCTGTGAGGACAGCACCAGCCAGAGCAGGCACGGGTTTGGCGTGAGGGCAGCCTGAGCTGCATGCCCATGCCCATGGCAGGGACGGGGGCCTCCCAGGCCGGTCCTGCAATGGGGAGCAGCCCTGGTCCCCAGGATAGGCTCAGTCCCAACCTGGCCTCCACACCTGTACCCCCTGCTGTCACAGTAATTGGTAGCGCCACCTGTATACATTTCCTATTTCCACTCCAACAAACTGCCAAACTGTTTTAGTGGCCTAAAATACCACAAACTCATTATGTGAACGTTATGGAGGTAGAAGTCCATAATCAAGGTGTCGGCAGGACTGTGCTCCTTCTGGAAGCTCCTTGTCTTTCCCAACTTCAAAAAGTCACTCATCTCCTCTGGCTCGTGACCCCACACCACTCTGATCCTCACCCCATCTCCGTCTCCGACGCTGACCCTCCCACCTTCCTCATCCAAGGACCCGTGTGCTCCCGTCGGGCCCACCCGGCTAACGCAAGAGAATGCCCCCTCACCAAACCCCTGACCAAATCACACAGGCCCTGAAGGGACCAAAACTCGGCCCCCTGGCTCCCGGCGCCCCCCGAAGCCCGCTTACCGTGGTGTAGTACAGCAAGATGTCACTGCTGCCCATGTTGCCATGAAGGACGTGCTCCTTTAGGTGCTGGATAAGGGTGCCCTGGGGAGAGGCGGGAGAGCAGCATGAGCAGACATGGCCCAGACGCAAAGCCCCAGGGAAGAAGCCAGCCTCCCTTTCCTTTCCCGGAGGAAGCCGACTGCTGAGCACGCTGGAGTGGATGAGCAGGACTCCCGTGGTGCCCTGCGCCTTGACCCGAGTCCATGAGCACCCGGGAAGCAGCCTCCGACCGGCTCTAGCCACCACGGACATCTGGAACAGTGTGGGGCCCTAACCCCAGGCAGAGGGGAGCGGGGAGGCAAAGTCAAGGCCGGGGCAGAAGGACAGGAACACAGCACACGGACCCTGCAGCACAGGGACGGGATGGCCTGGGGGAGACACGGCCGCCACACCTCCATGGGTTCTGCAAGTCTCACAGCACGATACTCTGCTTTCAGCCCAAACGTCCGGTTAGACCCCAACCCCCAGCACCATCTACGGTTTCTCTACAGCAGGTGTGCACACGCCCAATGCTCCAGAGCGGACAGCGCGACGAGGCCCCTGCCTGCCCCCAATTCTCCAGCCACCATGCACCCACCTCCTGTGCGTTTCCACGTAAACTCCTGGTGTCTCAGCGTGGATTTATTTATGCTGGCTTCTTTATGCTGCACACACGGCCTGCACTTTGCTTTCTCTTTTTCCACACCTCAGAGCTCTCTATCCAGCCCTTTTTCCACACCTCGGAGCTCTCTATCCGGCCCTGAGAGTGCCCTTGTGTTTTATTTTCAGCTCTGTAATACTCCACCGCCCACACCCCGCCTGCCGAACTCGTCCTGTCTGCAGCTCCCAGCGGGGAGGGAGCACCCCACCTCTGAGCACTGTGCGGAGGGCACAGCAAGGGGCCCCACGCCAGCCACTTAGCATCCCCTGGCCTTGGTGCTCCCATCTGTGCGTGTATCTCATGCACGATCCCGAGGCTACACGAGGCACTGCCCCTCACAGGCCCCTGCACAGGGCCGGCCGCCACACTTGGGTGGTGGCAACAGGTCCCCTTGTTTAGGGCCTATCAGGGCTGAAGCAAGGACCCACGTATCACAAGCAGCCTTTACAACCGATTCTTTTTGTACCCAAGAGAAATGAAAACAAGCCAGCAAGGCTTGAAAGGGAGAGGATCCCTTTGAAAGCTCAGCGGAAACAACCCCACCCAACGAAGTCTCCAACTCCAGAGCCAGAGCTCCTACTCCAGAGCACGCCCAGGACAGAGGCCACCACCAGGCCTGCGAGGAGCAGCAGGGACCACAGCCACTTGGGGGCCGGGCAGAGGCTTCGGGGGGGCACACAGAACCTTTCTGAAGGTCCCCAAGGCCACATGCAGACTCCAGGTCTCTGGTGGCTTTATGGAGCATGCATCAGAGGGGTCGGGAACACCCCCCCCCCCGAGCGGGTCACACACTTCGGTGCAAAGTTGCACAACACAGCACTCTGCCTCGGAGTGCAGGGGAACAGGGGCACCTGCTTGGGGACAATCACTTCAGGAACTCTTTGAGTGAACATGAAACATCCACACACCACATCCACCGACAGGGCCAGGGGCTCCCTGACGACAGGAGCCCGCGGAAAAGCCCCCTCCCGGATTCTTACTTAAAATCGTCTTTCAGTTTAGACCTGTTTCTTCATCGGTGCGGTCTGCTTCGAGCCTGGCCTATTTATAACCCTACATCTGCTCTCCTGTGCCTTCTCCTCCTCCTCTCAGGCGGCACAAAACAAGCCAGGCTTGGCTTCTCTCTCAAGAGTCTCTCTGAATGAACCGTAATTCACAGTGGTAGTTTTGCTCTTAATTTTTAAGTATTTATGGCTAAGTCTGAGGAGAAGGAAGTATGAGCAACGTGACTTTGTGCATCTCAAGCAAAAAGAAGAATTTAATTTCATAGAAAGAAGAGGGAATCTGCTTTCTGAGACCCGAGGCCTCTTGTCGACTCAGAGAACACAAGCCGGCAAACGAGAAACAGTAGCCCCAGTAAAGCCGGGGGCCGGCCCTCCGTTCCCTCGCTGTGGCCCTCCGTCCCCTCGCTGTGGCCCTCCGTCCCCTCGCTGTGGCCCTCCGTCCCGCCATCTCCAAGGTTCCTGTCGAAGGAACTCTTGAAGAGAACAGGCAAGATGCTTAGTCACTTCTCTGGAGAGGCAAGAGCCCAGGGAAGACAGAATAAATATGATTTTTCCTGGCTTTTCCATACTCCAAATATACCAGGCATGATGATTTTATGAGCAAGCCACATTATATCTAATACATTTTTATGTTCCTTGCCTAAAAAAGTGACATTCGCTATGCAAAAAGCACTAAAAATAAAAGTGTAGTTAGACATTTCAGTTCTTTCCTAAAATGTCTGTTGTTTTGCCACACATACCCCACCCTTGTCTACAAGGTTTCTAAAAACGCTCCTCTCTATAGCTTATTAACGGGCCTGTGACCGGGCGGACCAGAGCTCCCCTCTCTGGGGAAAATGTGATTCCAGCCACCATAGCAAATGACGTCTTGGACTCTGAACACACCCAGCATGATTTCATAAAACAGGATGGTTTGAACAAGGTGAACTCACTCCTGCAAAAGGGCCACTCGACTCGGCCTGGCCAGCGTTACTGGCAGAAGTAAAGGCTTCGTCCCAGACGGCCCCCTCCCTCCCGCCCTGTGGCTTCCTGAGAAGTTACCCACCAGCTCCTGGTATATATGGCAGCTCTGTGTCACCTGGGATCGGACCCACAGCGAATCCAGAGCCAGGTAATAACAGAACCGCGCTCACTCCTTCACCATTCTGATGGAAGCGCTCTGGGAAAAGCTGTATAAGGCTTTGAAATGATTCAAATGTAAATATCCCCTTTTTATGGAAAGGATTCAGACTGCTTCTAGGCAGAGGGAACATCTGTAAAAGCTAAGTCAACTAGAATAAAAGAAACATCATATTTGATTTTCAAATGCCACCATCTTCTCGAGCAATAGCCAGAAAGCCGTCTGGGAACAGCTTTCTCCTCTTGGATAATCCCCTTCTTCTGAGCAGGAGAAGGCTATGACCAGGTGTGACTCAGAGCCTGCTGGTTTCTCTCCTCCCTCCAAGCTAAGCTACCTGAGGGAGAAGTGGGAAGGCGGGTCTGGAGAGAGCTGCAGAGCGGCCAGGCCAGAAGCCCGGGGCATCTAGAATGAGTGCCAGGGGCACGGAGCCCGGGGAGGGGGCTGGCTCCCAAGGCCGGCCCAAGAGACATCGGAGCTCCAGGCGGGGACTGTGCCCGAGTCAGAAGGAAGCTTCCCCGTCAAGGCCAGCAGTGGGGTGGGCCAACAGGAGGAGGCCAGGAGGGAGCACGGTCATAGAAAAGTACCAAATGCACCAGGAATGGTACCTCTGAAGAGTGACCTGGTTAGATGCCAAGGACGCAGTACACGGACGGCAGCGCCTCCTGAATGACGTACAGAGAAAGACACATCACGGCTTCCAGGAGGCGACGCCCAGACCTAAGCAGCGGGAGGCACCCACCGCCACGAGACCAGCAGCTGCACCCCCAGAACACAGGTGCCCTGACGGGGGAAGGCAGGCTGAGGGCTGTTCCGGAGCGCAGGCCCTGGGGGGAGCGGAGCACGCGGACGGGGCCGCATGTCACATGCCAGCATCCCACAGATGCCCGCCTTCCTGAGCACGATGACCCGACGACGGCTGTGTGCGGGAGCGTGCTTGCGGCCAGGAGCCGCGCGCTCAAGGACTCAGGGTGAACGGCCGGATTCTGCAACTCATGCTCGGGGTGGGAGGCAGCAAAAAGCAAAAGTGTGTGTGTGTGGGTGTGGGTGTGTCTATGTGTGTGGGTTTGTCTGTGTGCCTGTGCATCTGTGTGTGTGTCTGTGTGTGTGTCTGTGTGTGTAACTGTCTGTGTGCGTGTGTATGTCTATGCGTGTGCCTGTGCGGCTGTGTCCATGTGTGCCTGTGTGTCTGCTGTGTGTCTACGTGTGTCTGTGTGCGTCTGTGTGTGTCTGTGTCTCTGTGTCTGTGTGTCTATGTGTGTGTGTCTCTGTGTGTATGTCTGAGTCTCTGTGTCTATGTCTGTGTGTGTCGTGTGTGTCGTGTGTGTCGTGTGTGTGTGCTCGCACACAGAGACAGCGACCACACAGAAGCGGCTTTCAGAAAGCGCTAGGAGCAGATGCTGAGCACACAGAGGCTGGCGGAGTCCGGCGGCCACACCGTGAGCCCACCGAGCTCTTCCTGCAGCTTCCCTTCAGGCTCGCGGTTGTTTCAAGCATAAAAGGTTCACTTCAGGGACGCCTGGGTGGCTCAGTTGGTTAAGCGGCTGCCTTCGGCTCAGGTCATGATCCCAGCGTCCTGGGATCGAGCCCCACATCGGGCTCCTTGCTTGGCGGGGAGCCTGCTTCTCCCTCTAGCCTCTGCCTGCCACTCTGTCTGCCTGTGCTCGCTCGCTCTCCCTCTCTCTCTCTGACAAATAAATAAATTAAAAAAAAAAAAAAAAGGTTCACTTCACTGATCGACAGGGACAGAATCTCAGGCTTAGTAGCGAAGCATTATTTCAGGGGCCTCCATAAAGCCGGCCTCCTGATGAAATATGCAGGGAAACAAGGACTGTGTGTTGTGGGCTGAACTGGGGGTCCCTGAAGTGTTATGCTGAGCCCGAGGCCCAGGACCTCAGAATGTGGCCTCGTTAAAAGAGGTGACAAAGTCAAGGAGCCCAGATGGATATCTGGGTCCTAATCTAATCTAATGGTGGGTCCTAATCTAATATGACTGATGTCCTTACGGGAAGAGGGAATTGGGACAAAACACGGGAGCCCAAGGATGCGCACGGAGGGAAGACTAGGTGAGAGCACAGGGAGAAGGTGGCCGTCCACAAGCCAAGGCACGAGCCCACAGTGGAACTCCCCCCTGGCCTCCCCAGCCTCAGACTTCCAGCCCAGTAACCATGAGAGGCTCGTGGCTGTCTATGCCGCAGCCCAGGGTGTTCAGTGACAGTGGCCAGAGCCAACGACTGTGGCCCATGAGCTTCTCTCAGCTGCCGGCACTTTATACCGTGACCCGGAGGCTCTCCAGGGTTTTGATCCCAGCCCACAGGTAGCTCTGTCTGACCACGCCATAGAGCGCACACATATCCACGCCTCTAACACAACGACCTCGTGCAACAACACAGGCCCCTCTCCTAACCCTCGAGGTGCTCACGGCTGCTGCTCTCCTGGCTCCACTGCCTTCTTTGTGCAAGGCCGGTGGGCCCCCCACACTGTGTTCACAAGCACCTATGGAAGTCAGGGGCTCACCCCGGGGCCTCCACCCCTATCCTGGTGGTGACAGGCACCACAGCAGCGCCTGGAACAGCAGCTCCAAGTGCCCGAGCTCAGTCTCAGACCTCCATGCTCCCCCCGACACCTGCAGAGGAGCTGCACGATGGAGTCTCTGGGGAGGGAGTGCAGGCTGGCTGGCTGGGGGTCTGGAGTACATGCCCAAATGGCTGTTTTCGCCAGCCAGGAGTCCCCAGGGGAGCAGACAGAGGGTGGAGAGACGTACCCCAGCGGAATGCACCATGCACTTGGGCGCCCCGGTCGTGCCCGATGAGAACATGATGAAGAGGGGGTGGCTGAAGGGCAGCTGCTCGAACTCCAGCTGTGGGGCCTGCGCGCCTTTCCCGGTTGCAAGAAACTCATCCAGAAACACACTGGGGGCAGAACACACAGAAACGGACAGTGAACATTCCAGAAGGCTGGGTTGCATCTGCCGAGGCTTCCCAGGCTAGACGTGGCCGCTCGCTGCCCTCTACTGCTACCTTGTAGGATTTCCAGGGAAAACTAACCTTGTTTGGAAGCTCTCTGGGAGAGAGGGGGAAAAGTCAGATCTCTATGAATTCGCATTCATGCTAATTGAAGGGAAATGCACTGAATGAGTGAAAATTCCAAGCTGCTTTATTAGCATGCTGACAAGACCAAGGGCTGTCTCTTCTGAGACTCTCTGGAGGGCTTTAACACGCACCGTGCACAAGGATCACTTACAATTAACACGTCCCGTTTGTAGGCAAACTCGGGGGAAGGAAGTTGTGCTGCCTCCTGTGAGGAGCAGGGTGGGAAGGGAAGGACCAGATCCCTGAGCTCCTCCACAGGAAGGTCGGGGCGGCACAGTGGGGCCGAGATCTGAAGACCAGATCCCATGACACAGATGCTTCTAGGCAAGTGTATCACATGTCCCGAGGAGGAAAGCAGCTCAGTGCAAATATCTATCCAGAAACAAAATTAAGTCCTGCCGCCGACTACCGCCTAAGAAATCTGCCCCCAAAGCTGACATAGGGCATCAGCGCAGGTGGCCAAAAACCAGTGGAGGAGGAACAGATTTGTTTGCTGAGCAGGAACAGGGCCGCTGAAGCCACAGGGCCACGTGGGAGAGGTGTTTTCTCTATGTTGAGATGAGCAGGAACACGAATCCTGGCGCTATTCTCTCTGCTGGCTTGAAAGGGAGAAGGGAGGGGGGAGGAAAAAAAAAACAACAAACCCTGCCATTTTGACAAATGGAACCTTCTTTCCAGAAGGGGGAGAATCAGTTGAACTCAGCCTGCAGCAATTTGCCAAGGATAATTACTCTGAAACCAAATGCATACACACGAGAGGGAAGAACCGTGCTATCTTGCAGGGGAAGGCATCCTTAAGGACGAGGCTGTCTCGTGGGGGAGGCACAGAGGGTTAAAAAGGGCCTGCAGAATAATTCAACTCTGAGCAGTAAACAATAGAGCCTTCTGCTCCAGAGTGTCAGGAAAATTATTCACTGTGGAACTTTCCAGCAACGGAAGGCCCATTCCACCGCCACCTCCCCTTCAGACCCCATTTACACAAAGGGTCCGATCTAATCGGATACTTCACACAGAGAAAAACCTTTTCTCCCAAAGAGTCTATAAATCACAGTAAATAGCAATTACTTTTGTTGCTCTTCTAAAAATGAAAATCCCAAAGTGCGGTCCCTCCCGCAACCCCAGGTCTCCGAGCCTGGGCGCATTCTTGTTCTTAGTTTATCTGTGGCATCCAGCAATCAAAGACGAGCCAGGCGGGGGCCCCATTCCCCGGGTAGGACGGCAGGAGCTTGTCGCATCGTATCAAGCTACATGAAGTGGCTCACGGGATTCTACGGGTGTTCTGTTCCGTACCAGCTGCTAATGGACACATTCAGAAGGACAAAAGCCGGGCCACGGTGGGACCAACCAGCCCGTCTGGTTTTCCTCCCAGCCTCTGTGCGTTCTGGCCCCCAACAGAAAGGCAGGGGAGCTGTGTGCGCGGTGGGAACTGGGACTGGGGCTCGTCATCTGGCTGTCATTCACCATGGCTGGCAGGGCCCCCCCAGTCTCAGGGACGACCCAAGTGCCGAGCCTGCCCGTAAGGCCCTGCACATCCTGACGCAGATACCCGTGGGACAGAGCACACCGCAGCCTGCGGCTGTCCCCAACCCATCATGACAGACGGGACTGCCGGGGGCTATGCTAAGTGCACTTGGTCTGGTGTCCACTTACCAAAGAAAGTGCTCTTATCTCCCCATTTTACAGATGGGAACCCCAGGCACAGACGGGTGAATCGCACAGGGTCACAGAGCTGAGACCACCACCCTCACGGAAGAGTCACTTTTCTGGCAGCACCCTGTGGCCTCTGGAATCCGAGTACCAGCAGCTGTCCCCAAACCCTGCTCATCTGTCAAGGTCACCTTCGGTGTCACCTCCCCCAGACCTGTGCCCTTCTCTCAGCCCCTGGGTACTTCCTGTCCACCTCCTGCCCCACAAGAAGCATGGCCTTGTCTACTGGGCCCAGTGGTCACAGCTGACCCTCCCTGCAGGTGTGGCTCGTGCCTCCCACATGACCACAACCCCCGGAGCACAGCACCTAGATGTCCCCCCTCAGCACCTAGAAAGCAGCCTGCACAAAACCCAAGCCACGTGTCGGCTGCCCCCAAAAAAGACCCCTGCAATCTCCTCCCTGTCCCCCCCAACAGGGCGAGAGAGAGTAAACACACCTGACCTCGGAACCCCCCACGATGGTTTCAAGGAAGGAAAAGGGAGTATAACTCCAGGAATCTGGAGGCAAACTCAACTGTGACCAAACCACAACCCAATTCCTGAATTCCTCTTCCAAAATAAACCGCCCCCAGTACTATTAGGTACGTAAGTGTGTGATGCATCAGCTTATAAACGTCAGAAAAACAGAGGAAGGTACTATTAGCAATAGGGACAAAGGTCCTACAAGGGAAATATATACACACACGAGTGTGTGTTTACATGTACACACACATGCATGCGCACGCACACACACACACGCACACACACGTACACGTGGCGATTTCCATTCCATCAGGGAGCTGTCCTTGACCGGACACTTCAACTCAGCAGAGAGAAAGACGGAGGACTCCTGGGGTTCTCTCGGTTCCACCGCGAAGTCACTCTGTGGCCTCAGGTGCCCACATACAAATTGTGATTTTTAACCAAAACCTCCCGCACTTCTAAAATGCTGTGCGCCGCCCCCCACCCCGTGAAAGGATTCACAGACACGACAACCCACTGGGACTTCCGGGGGGTTCTGCCCAGAACCATGGTGGCACATGGTGGACTTACCTATTTGGAATCTTGGAAATGTCTATCTTCTCTTTCGAGGCAATGTACGGAATCACCACCACCTTCTTCAAGTCCGGAAGTCCTGGAGGGAGGAGAGGGGAGACACAGGCTTACAGGCCACGGCATCCGGGCGGTGGTGTTTCTTACAGAGTGTAACACAACTGAAGGACGGCCGACGCGGGGCCCCGGGGACCTCTTATCCGTGCACCCTGCGCCCTGCCTTGCTAGCTGAGACGCGGGAGGGCCACCCACCTTTCACCACCTGCTGCAACTTGTCCATGTGGCTGTACTCTTTGCCGTTGTACACGACGGCCTCCACGGAGAAGATGAGCTTTGGCTGGATTTGAGAAAAGCGGTCTAGGACACCCTGCGGACGGAAGGAAAGGGTGGTCTCCACCAGTCACGCCAAAGGCCGGCACCCTTAGCCCGCAATGGGACCACGTCAGGGGAGAGGCCAGCGGCACCGTCTGAGTAGCGGTCCTTCCAGAAAGAGCCCGCACTTTACAGAAAGAGCCTCGAACACAGCTCCTCTCGCGCACTGGAAAGACGACTCGCCTTCCAGAAAGGCAACTCGCACCACAAAGCACCTCCACGTCCTGGTTCTCTTCTAATCCTCCAAACGGCACTGCTTGCCAACGAAATGCGTGACCCCATAAATGTGTATACTAATACACAAGCTCTGTTGTGCTTGTGTATTAGGCAGACTCGGGGCGCCCAGCTGGCTGGGGTGGTCGCCATCCGACTTGTGATTTCGGCTCAGGTCGCGATCTCATGGGTCATGGCCTCAACCGAGCCCCGTGTCAGGCTCCACGCTCAGCCGGGAGTCTGCTTGGGATTCTCTCTCTGTGCTCCTCCCCCCGCTCATACCCATGCATGCTTTCTCTCTCTCTAAAATAAATTTATAACTCTTTTAAATAAATGAATACAAAGAGCAGGCTCACCACAGCCACGTGTCTGTTTACAGCACACGTGGAACCTGCCATCCTGCCAAGTGCACCTCCCTCTCTGAAAGAAGGCTGGCCTCCCACGCTGGCCACACCTGGTCGCGGGGACCGCTGGGAACTGATGGGAACTGACAGGTACAGCCTCACGACACGCCCCACACAACCCGAGTGTTCTCCCGGGGCTGACAGGCAAACGCACTCCCAGCCGGGGCTCCCCCCAAGTTCAGAACATGGTGGAGCCCTGTTCATCCACAAACATGGCTCCCGGGAAGGCACAGCCCGGAACGCCCCTTCCATTCCCTTGTGCGTCGGTCCAAGGCCAGCGGCTGACAGTGAAACCCGGGTTACTCTAAGAGCACAAACAGTGAAGCCATGATTCCCCAAGAAAATCCCGAGGAGGTGGGAACCAGAAGGGAGAGGCGTAAAGACCGGGCGCTTTGTCCGTGCACACAAGGGGAAGGGCTACGCGGAAAACTTATGAGGCCCACCAGGAAAACCATTAGGGATAAAAGGCACGGTGGTGATGTACACACGCAGTGTAACAAAACTGTACTCTGAAAGCCCAGGATTCTAAGATGGGCTGAGGGTTGCTGGTTTCTCCAGGAAAAAAAGTTTTTGCCCATAAAAATCCCTTACCACGCACCAAGGGCCGCATGCCAGGCCCCACTCTGGCTTGCTGCAGGCACCCACACGTCAGCCTGCACAGCCCCGGAGCGGCTCCATGTCCTCAAGGAGGCAGCGCCAGCTGAAGTGAGTGGCCCAGCGTTCCCAACAGCTGGGGACACAGCTGGGCCTGCAGGCTGGGACGCTTAGCCATGAAGCTGCCCACATCAGGGAAGACTGGCCCCGGGACAGGAAACCAGGGAGCGCTCCCCCCTTGAGACGCTGGCCAGTGGGCCAGAGAGACTCCCCAGAAGGCTGCAGAGAGAGGGGGCCACACTGCCATCTAGTGCGCGCCAGCACCTGCAGAGTGGACTGGAGAGGACAGTGATCCGCGAGAACAGCCGGGCGGGAGATGGCCAGACGCTTGCCTATGTTCTCCCTCTGCCACCTGCACCACCGGGACCACCAGGAGCTCTGCTCTGCAGGAGGTCTGCAGGCAGGGCCACACCTGCTCCCCGCCCCCCACCCCCCAGGGCCGCACACAGCTCTCCCGACATCTTCCTGGGTCCAAATCTCCAATGCCACTCAAGACCACCAGCCTCCTGGATAAGGACTAACGTATACCGACCTGCGTGGGTGCATCCAGGGCCGCCCCCAGCCCCTGACAGGCAGACACAGAAGCATGAATTCTGTGGCCCTCGCCAGCTCCCCAGTGTGTAATGAGGACACAGCCCAGAAGCAGCAAAGCCAGACCCAAACCCAGGCAGGAACCACCGCACCGCACTGCCTTCCTGGCCCTGCTTCTCAGCAGCACGGCTCAAGGGCTGCTGGCCCCAGCTTTCCAGGACCCTCCGTGCGAATGCCGCTGGCCCTGAGCAGCTCGCACAGGCTCACGGACAGCCTGGGGCACCGGAGGCTGCACAGAGAGCTCCAGTCTTGGCTGACCCAAGGTGGTCCTCCATTGGGTGAAGCAGGCACAGGTAAGCCCCAGGAGGAAAACCATGCCAAGTGGCGAGGTCTGGGACGGCCACCCCTCCCTGAACTCAGCAGAGCTCGGGCCTCACCCTAGCCTCAGGTCACCTCACGTCTCCGGGCCCTTGTGCCAGAGAAGTGCATCGGTTCCTCCTTTGCACGGCGTCAGGGAAATGAGAGGTACCGGGACCACCTTTGCCAGAACAGCAGGCCCCAACGCAGACGTGAGCATCAGGCTCATACTCAGAGACCTGCCCTGCAGCCGAGACGCACACTGACCACAGGGCCCTGAGCTCTGACGACACCAGTGGCTGCAGCACAGGTGCGCCGATCACGGGCCCGAACCTCCGATGCTCATTCATGGCCCTCTCTTCCCACGGCCCATTTCACACAGAGGATAAACAGCCGGCCAAGGGTGCGCTGTCGGCAAGGCCAGGCCAACCTTCAGCCACTGGACTACACAGTCCCGTGCCCGGAGCAGGGGCCATGCCGAGAGTGAAGCAGTCCGACGCCAGGCAGAGTGGATGGTGGTCATGGATGTCCTCTAACTGGGGTCTGTGTCGTGGCTCCTGAGGGTGCCTCATCCCCAAGGCTCTGCAACCAGGAGAGGTCCCTAGGGCCCTGGGTAAGTCCTATTCTGCCACTGCTTTGGCCTCCATGATGGGATTGAGCATGAGCTGCCTGCCCCTACCTGGGTCCCTCCAGCAGCTGATGCACCCAAGGTCCCTGCAAGGTTCACAGAGAGAAGGAGGTCCACCCTCCTCCCGCACAGAGCACAGAGAGCATAGAGTCAAAGTAAGAGATCAGAAATGGCAGGGAGGCCTCAGGGAAACTTCTGTGAGCAAATCCAGACGACTGTCTACAGAAAATCTCCTGTGGTCACAAATCCGTGGACAGATGCCAGCCCCCTCTAGCCAGATCTCCAAGAGCCATCTGTCACACAGAACACACGCTGACGCAGTCCGTACACCCAGACAGGACATCAGTAATATGAGAAAAAAGCAAGATTCATTCACTTTTAGACTGAAAAACAAGACTCTGCTCCTTCTGGCTCCTTCTCTCGTTCTCATGTCACCAGCCATGAGATGGGAGGCCATGGTGACATGGTCGCCTTCCAGACCCACCAGTTCTGCCGCACAAACTCCCGCACCCCTGCCCAAGATGTTGGAGAGGGGCAGAGCGCTCCCCTGCAGAAACCACACGGGAATGTTTCTGCCAGTGGCCGCACCCCCAGGGCAACTGGTGGGAACCCCAACTCACGTTCACACCGAAGTCTGGGGATGTGGAACTCCAGATGGCGCCGATGCTCGCTGCGGCCAGCATGGCCTCCACTGCGTGCACGCCGTTGGGTAAATAACCTGTCATTGGGCACAGGGAGAAAGGCCTGGGTTCAGGATATGCTGGATACAGCAGACCTCCAAAAGACACCGCTGAGAGCCAGGGCAGGAGTGGGGAGAGGGGCTGGCTCTCGCTGGTCCAAGGAGCACGGCCAGCCACACCTCACCCCAGTGCCTGGACGTTGCCCCCTCAGAAAGCCCCGCCACTTATCACCAGCCTGTCCATGTCCTACTATCACCTCCTCCAACCCAACCTAACCAAGGCAATCCCCCAGCCCTTGCAGGATCTGGCCCCAGCCTCCTCTCCCTCCCCTCTGCCTCCCACATTGGGCTGTCACAGCCTTCTTTCAGTTCTCCAGTTATTCTAAGCTCCTCCTGCCCCAAGGCCTTTGCACAGGCTGTCTCCTCTGCCTGAACACTCTTCCACACACACCAACCTTCCTGACTCTGCAAACTCATCATTCAGCTCTTAATGCATATGAGACTTTCTCAGAGATGCCCTCTCCGAGGTCACCCCATAAGCTCGAGTTCCCTGGCCAGTCCCCACAAAGCATACTCTATTTCTCCCTCACCAAATTAATCTCAACAATCACCTACATCTAATAGTTGTAAGTGGCAATTTTATATCTGGTTCTCATGGGAGGGCAACGACTCTGCCTGTCTTGTTCTTTGCTTTACCAAGGGCCTTTTACCATGCCCGGCATATCAGGGCCTTCATACTGGTGAGCTGGCTGGCAGCTGGATGGAGGGAAGGAAAGATGGACAGACAGATGGGGAGGAAAGGAGAGGCAATAAGGGAATGAAGACGAGGAGCAGGACAGTCACGAGACTGTAAGAGAAGCACCACAGACCCTCCATCTGGCAGGAGGCTGGGCTTTTACCACAATAGACGGAAAGAATCTTTGTGGCCAGTGGGACTGTGGTCCGTTAAACAGATCATCCTAAATGTTCTAGAGGAAAGGAGCACGCACGAGGCGTCGGGGAACAGGGGGTCATGGCCCCCCGGGTGACCACAGAAGCCCCACAGTCCCGGCGCCCAGGGCCGAGCACAGCTCTCATCCTTGCTTCCCTCCCCACTGCTCTCAGCTGTGACCACTCCCCACCAGGACAGGAGTGTCCCAGAGGGCAGGACGCGCCCAGCACCTGGCACAGGCAGGCCCTCGGACGTGTGCTGAGCTTGGTGTGTAAACTGCAATGTCCCGGGGGCCGGACGGGACCCAGCCCCGGGAGGCTGCACAGCCAGACTTGGTGGAGACTGGCAGAGGGCGAGGAGATGAGCAAGTCACAGACAAGAGAAGCCCCCCATGGGCAGCCCCACCTCGGTGTGGGGCGCCCCTCACACCTCTCCCCGAGGGTCACTTCCTCATGCCCCCTTCAGGGAAACACAGCCCCCAGCCTGGAACTATGGTCCAGTCAGTGTCCACGCTGTGACACCCATGAGGGCTGGTCGCCAGGTACCAGCCTGACTCTGCAGAGTCGGGAGATCCCTCCCCGGAGGGCTCTCAACCATCTTCCCCAACACACCCGGTTCTCCATTTCTCCTTCTCTCAGAAAATGTTTGCTTTGAAAAGAGATTTTTTTTTTTTTAATGAAAATTGGAAGAAGGACCTTCTGAAATCCTTTTCTAAACCTCAAAAGGGCAGGCTAAATTGGAAGAAGAACCCCAGACACTGAGGCTTCGACCGCGCAATGCCTGCTGTGACCACAGGCCCCGCACCCACATTCGCTCTCTCCCTGTTCATCACACACCCGCTGTGCGCCCGCCTCCCTGGGGACTGAGACCGGGGGGGCCGGGGGGGGGGGCGTGAACAGAAGACGGAGCCCCAGTCCTCTAATATGGGAGGACAGAGATGCGTGTGTGCACACTAATAACCCCAAGATTTCAGGTGGTCTGTGAGGAGAACAGAAAAACAAAGCAGGATGTGCGGAGAGAGGGAGAGAGTGGTGGTGGGTTTTCCGTGGGGTCTAAGACAGGAGGCCACTTGGTGCATCCCTACTGTCTGGGGCTAGTCAACTGATGCCAGCAAGGACCCCAGGCCCAGCTGCCATGTGAGGAGACACGGGCACAGCCCTTTCCTCCGTTTACACATGATAAGGCCGCCCTCTTTGCAAACACACTCTGAATGCCCACTTGCAGTGAGCTCTCTGGGGAGAGGCCCAGCTGCGGCTTCCCCAGCTTCGTCCCCTGCCCCATAGCCCCGGTCCCACCACCATGGGGGTGGAGGAGGCAGGCTAGCATCCGGACCACCCCACCTGCAGGAATGATAAGTCTTCTTATCTGCTGCTGCTTTCCCCTGGGGATACACCCACCCACATCTCAATTCACTACAGCGCCTTGCTGTGGAGACCAGGTTCACTTAGAGGTCTTTAAAGGTCCTCCCGAAGTCAAAGTGAAAAGAAAACTGTAAGAAACATGACTCACCGCCAGATTAGGAGAGAACAAAGGAAGGCAGGGACTTGGAGGGTGGTGGGGCAGGGGTAGAGGTAGAGAAGGAGCCAGGCCTCCCTTTCAGGTCTGAGGACTCCAACCCTGCTTCCTTCCAGAAGGGCAGTCCCCGCCACCCTTGCTGCCTGCCCCACACACCTAGCCTACCACACTCCTGTCAACCCTGCAGGTGCCCTGCACCCACGAGCCTCAGGGCCTTTGCACAGGCTATCTCTGTTGCGTGGACTACCCTGCACTCTCCCTACGCCATGACCTTCCCTGTGTATCTAGCCTCCATCGAGCACAGATCGCTGAAGTCCTACAAGGCTGCATGTAATCTGCCATCTTGTAAAAAAGTGGCCTCAACCTTCCAATCCAGTCCCTCTACCTCAGTCTCCCCGCCGCAAAACCACAAGAACCAAAAATACTTACCGACCACCCGGTCTCCTTGTTGCACACCCATTTTCCTCATTGCTGCTGCAAATAAAGCCACTTGTTGCCTTAACTCTTCAAATGTCACCTTCACGATTTCCTCTCTGCCTTCCCCTGGGAAGAGAAAAGGGATAAACTGTACAAACAGCCCTAAGAGAGGTTCTCAGTCACAGACAAGGAGGAAAACTCACACAGTTTAAACACAGGTTAGAAACGGGTGCCCGCAAATGTCACTCAGACACGGGTTTACTCAACTTCCTAGAGAAGGATGTCTATGTGGAAGTTAGCCTAAGAGGTCAGCATGTCCAGCCTCGCTGTCGAAGAAACAACACATGACAACAGCGAGACATGAATTTCCACCTAACAGACGGCAATAACATAACAGGACAGTGTGCTGGCTGGTCCCCTGATGATCCCAGGGAGACTCGCCCTTGGTGTTCATGCTCTCGGAAGGGAAAGGGCCTGAGCCAGGTCACTAGTAGGACACTGGAGACAAGTGACTTCTGAGGCTTGGTCACAGAAGACATGGCAGCTTCCAGCTAGCTCACTCCGGGGATCCAGCTGCCACACGGTGAGACACCGAGGTCTCCCACCGACAGCCATGGGGGCGCGCCATCTTGAATGTGGAGCTGCCCGCCTCGGTCAGTCCTTCAGATGACACAGCCCCTGACGACAACCTCATGCAACTTCAGGGGACGCCCCCAAGCGCTCTGCCAAGCCATTTCTGAACCTGCCACCCACAGGAACCGTGAGACACTAAGGGTTTATTCTAGTAAGCCATGGTTTCCAGGTAATTTGCTCCGCAGCAATAGGCAATGAGTACAACCAGGATGCTTGGGCAGTTCAGTCATTAAAAGCAGGGGTTCTCCTATTTAAAGGGAGGAAATGGCAGCAGTGGGCAAGAGAGAGCACGCGAGGAGGAGTGTGAAAGCCACCGCACACCCGGAATGACTACCATACCTCCCTAACTCACGACTCTTGATTTTGGCTCAAGTCATGGTCTTGGGGTCCTGGGACTGAGCCCCACACTGGGGGCTCCACAATCAGCACAGAATCTGCTCGGGATCCTCTCTCTCCCTCTCCCTCTGTCCCTGCCCCCGCTTGCATGCTTGCTCACTCTCTAAAATAAATAAAATCTTAGATAGAAAGAAAAAGGAAGAAAGAATACAACCAAGACTTGATGGTGCATGGGTGTGGGAAAATTATTTGAACTTTCAAGTGGAAAGACGTTACTCCTCTGACCACTGTCTTGGATGCAAATATTTTATACCTGACTGCTAACTGCTATTCAATTCTATAACAGGAAGCGTCACTCCTCCAAACACCCTGATTTCTCTTTGGTGTAAATCTGGCTTTTCCCATTTTCTTAAAGTTATGTATGCCTAGCCCTGGTCCTTTTCTCTCCTCACTGGGTAGCCTTGCAATTACTTCTCCCATATTCCCATTCCCCCACGTGATTTCTTATCCTATTAAAATACCCAGCAACCCGAAACCCACTGTTGAAAGACAAAATGTGCTGTGCGGGCAGCTGTTCTCAGAATGGCCACACTGACGGGGCTAACCTGTACAGCTTTAGCTCGTACTGCTGTAGCTCTGTTCGCTGGAGCTTGAAGACACCGGTGAATCGCTTTCCTTTGGCGGCACCTCGTGGCCTCACCCAGGATCAAACATGGGAGGGATGGGGTCTACTGAGAATGTCTGAGCGAGTGGGAAGGAGAGCTCCACGAGCATCTGCACTCAGCCGGGAGAGTAGGAAGGAAATCAGGAAAACACGCAGAAGATGAAACACAGTGACCCTGAAGTCCCCAAGCCAATCTAGGACCCAGCTTAAGGCACCCTATTTGTGGGGTGCCTGGGTGGCTCAGTTGGTTAAGCATCTGCCTTCGGCTCAGGTCATGATCCTGGGACCCAGGGACCCTGGGATCGAGCCCCCGCATTGGGCTCCCTGCTCAGCAGGGAGCCTTCTTCTCCCTCTCCCTCTGCCTGCTGCTCCCTCTGCTTGTGCTCTCTCTTGCTCAAGCTCTCAAATAAAATTTAAAAAAAAAAGAAAAGAAAAAGAAGAGGGTACCCTATTTGTAAGCTAAATTGGTCCCTGGCTTGAGGGTACTTATTTCCACTGCAAATGCAAGGGGGAGCTCATTGAAAGAAGGGGTTCTCCTACTTAAGGGGAGGGAATGGCAGCAGTGGGCAGGAGAGAGTGAGCAGGGAGAAGTGTGAAACAGTCATCGCACACCCGGAATGACCACCCACTCCCTAACTCAGACTCAAGACGCAGCTGGACTTCGGAAAAGAGAGTCCGGGTCCAGCCAGGGAGGGAGAGCATGAGAGCATGAACGCTCGGCCGGGTGCATCCGACCCCAGCCACCCAGAAGACTGGTCTGGTTCCCCACTCACATTACCAGTTTCCAGGTTGGTTCTGTTTTGTCTGTCCGAAGAGTCCCATCTGACCTTCCCCACTTTCCCGCTGGAGGAACCAGGACCCGGTGTAGTGCCTGAGGTGAAAGTGTGGGTGCATCTGATGAGGGGAGGAGAAGTGATGAGAGACCCAGCGTTTCCGCCCCTCAGGTTATAATACATGCCAAGCGGTGTTCTCCAAGGGACCCCAGTGCGTGGGGCAGGACCGCCCCTCGTGGCCTAACCCTAAAGGGCCTCTCGTGGGCAGACAGAATGTGCTAGATCCATACACCAGACCATGACCAGAACATAAAAAGGAAGGAAGCAATGACAGCTGCCACAGGGTGGCGGGACCTTGAAAGCATGAGGCCGTGTGAGAGGCCAGACACAAGGGGCCACACGGGATCCCATCTCTAGGAAATGCCCAGCACGGGCAAACCCGTGGAGATGACAGAGACAGGAGGGTTCTGGGGCTGCAGAAGGGCAAGGTGACAGAGACTGTAGGAACTGGACAGAGATGGTGCCTGACAACCCTGGGAAGATGCACAGAACCATTGACATGTGCCACGTAAGGGCGTGGATGACTCTCGTGGCTGAAATCCCACAAGAAGGAAGGTCACTCTCCCAGCTCCTGCCGCTCTCTGCCTCCCAGAGGATGCGGCCCCCCAAGTGCCTCCAGCTGGTCCCCTGCTGGGTGCTGCGGTCACCAGGGTCACACAGCGGGCACGCCTGTGTCACATGCATGGCTCGCTACTGAAACCCTGGTGTAAACCAACTCCTATTAGACTTCAAGGGCGTAAGGAAGCCCAGGTAAATGTCCTCCTCCATTCATTGTACAAAGCTAAGGCTTAGCCTACTGGTTCTGGCTCAAATGCGCCTGCATTTCACACGCCTAACTAGCGGCCACCACCACGTCACCCGGCCCACCTTCCGCGTGCTCAGGGCACTGACGCGAGCCTCCCACTGGACAAAATCACCCACCACAAAGCCTGTTTTATAAGGAAGTGTCAACTCTCTGGTGTCATTTCCTGACTCCTGCACGGACAGCGACAGACGGCTTGGCCGTGAGGGCGCAGGGGGGCGTATGGGACCCTCGTGATCGTGGGGCTCACGGGAGCGGCAGCCGCTGTCCAGCATCCCGGAAGAGCATAGGACCGCGGATCGTGAGCCCACGACAAGACCTAGATTCAAAATTCCAAGTGCAGGAGCGCCAGGGTGGCTCAGTCGGTTAAGCAGCTGCCCTCAGCTCAGGTCATGATGCCAGGGTCCTGGGATCGAGTCCTGCATTGGGCTCCTTGCTCCACAGGGAGCCTGCTTCTCTCTCTGCCTCTGCCTGCTGCTCTCCCTGCTTGTGCGTGCACTATCTCTCTCTCTCTCTCTCTCTCTAACAAATAAATAATAATTAAAAAAAAAATTCCAAGTGCAGTTTCTACTGAATGTGTGAAACTATCGTAATGTCAGTCCTAAGTTGAACCATCCTAAGTCAGAGACCATCTGCATGCTTCTTCTCACTGTCCATCCCGCTACAAGGTCAGCCATTCTGTTCGACACTAGGTTCCCAGCACCTTGCACCGAGGAGACATCAGAGACAGACCTGGGAGCGAGTGAATGAATGGATGGACGGACAGGCACACACCTCCTTGAAGAGTAAGGGACAGACACAGGCCTGGTGTAGCGTCCCCAGCCCCCAGGAACACTTATGTGTTCAGCCCAAACTGCATCGGGCTAAGAACTAAGGAAGGGAGCAGAATAATACCGAACACCCCAAATGCTGCATAAAGACAAGACTCTGGGGTTCTTAACTGACAATGTACATCAGAAGCAACCGTGGGCTTTAAAGATAGACGTGAGGCTGGGCCCCATCCCTGAAGATGTGCTCTAGGAAGCCGAGGCAGCAAGTGGACAGCCAGGACTTAAAAGCCACACGGGGATTTCAGAGGTATAATCTCAACGGAGACCGATGCACGCCTGCCCTGTGGCAGGGACTGTCGTAAACGCGTCTACATATTCGCTCATTTAAACTCTCCATTATTCCTAAATACGTACTCTCCTCCTCTCCATTAGACAGAGGCAGAAACACACCCAGAGAGGTTAAGGGGCTCACCCAAGGTCACACAGCTACTGAAGCTCATCTACCCCTATTTCAGGCACTACCTGGACAAGCATCATTTTCTGACATGTAACACCACTGTTGATAACGAATAGTAACTTGCAGTGTAGACCAGGATTGGAAGGACTGAGAACAGGTGGCAAGAGACAAAAACTGGGCAGGTGATGGCAGGGGGCACAGCTCTCTGGGTGTCCTTTGCAAAGGCAGGGACAGCCATCGCAAACACGTAGACTGCATCCGATTCTGTCACCGTGCCAAAACTGGAAGTCGTGAGTCGTGAACACCGAAGGTCCAGTGAATTTCAGTCTCCTCAGCTGCTGCCCTACTTCCTCACAACACAGTAGCACATGCTGAGTCTAGAATGAGTAAGTAAGGGGCGCCTGGGCGGCTCAGTTAAAGCCTCTGCCTTTGGCTCAGGTCATCATCTCGGGGTCCTGGGATCGAGCCCCGTGTCCAGCTCTCTGCTCAGCGGGGAGCCTGCTTCCCCCTCTCTCTGTCTCTGCCTGACTCTCTGCCTGCTTGTGATCTGTCAAATAAATATATAAAATCTTTAAAAAATAAAATAAAATAAGTAAGTAAAGCTTTGTTACTCAAAGGAGAAACACACCGTCACCTAGAAAATCCACCCCAAAACACCTCAAACCTTACCAACATGACATAAACCCAATGGTACTTCGGGCTTACCAAAAACCTGCATTTCACACACCTAACTAGCAGCCAACCACAGGGTCTCCTCACCAAGAAAATTCCTCCTTTTAAATATTTTATGCCAACTCTTAAAGAGCCTGCCTAGTACATAAATTAGAATATTCTCTAAACCTTATTTTCAAAGGAGACATCAACGGGCAGAGATCCTAGCTGTGGTTTCCCCTGCTAACTGTCCCAGTGACTCTGAGCTGGTTACTTTAATATTCGGTGTCTCCATTTCTCCCATAAAACATGATCACATGACTGTCCCCGCCCTTTCTCAGCAATAAGAGAAAGTCAACAGAGGTCTGAACGATGTGGGAAAGGTGCCAAGAGCACCGGTTAGGGGAACCAGTATGGAGGAACCTCCTCGGGAAATTAAACAGAGACGCACCATACGATCCAGCTCTGGGTATCTGTCCAAAAGGATCTAGGGCCGGACCTCAAGGAGCTACGTGCACACCCGTGTTTGTCAAAGCCTGATTCACAACAGCCAGCAGGTGGGAGTGACCCAAGCGCCCCATGACAGATCAAGAGACAGACAAGATGGGGCGCCTGGGTGGCTCAGTGGGTTAAAGCCTCTCCCTTCGGCTCAGGTCATGATCCCAGGGTCCTGGGATCGAGCCCCGCATCGGGCTCTCTGCTCAGCGGGGAGCCTGCTTCCTCCTCTCTCTCTGCCTGCCTCTGCCTGCTTGTGATCTCTGTCAAATAAATAAATAAAATCGTTAAAAAAAAAAAAAAAGGGACAGACAAGATGTCGGGTATCCGAACAAGGGACTATCACACAGCCTCAAACAAGAAGGAAAACATCACACGACTACACGGGTAGACTCTGAGGACACCGTGCCGAAACAGGAAAGGGGGACGTGAGGGTCCGTGTCGCAGGATGGAAACACTCCGGAGAGCTGAAGCGCCACAACGGGAAGGCACCCAACGCTACTGAGCTGTACGCTTAAAAATGGTTCAGACAGGACGTTTAACGTTAGTACTTTTTATGAGAATAAAAAAGGAAGAAAAAAAAAACAAACAGGTGTCAAGACGTTGTTTGAAAACATGCATGACGATCTGACTACTTCAGAGCCTCTCCGGCCTCGTGGCCCCATGTGAGTGGCACCCACGACACGGAGAGAGGAAGATCCAAGGGGACTCACTCGCAGCGTATAGGGCCACTCGGTCATTCTCTCTGTGCCGCAGGAGGTTTTCCGCGTAGTTTAGACGACTGCCTTTGAACCACTCGGGGACATCTGCGATGCCTTTGGACGTGTCCACGACCTACGGAGCAAACAAAGCACACCAAGACAGCGCACCGATGGGTCTACACCAGTAATAAACATAAGTGACTCTGCTTCCCAGGAAGCCCGCTAACCCACTGGCCCCAAGCATCATTAAATCGTTTCAGAGACTGAACACTGGACTGGCCGCCAGGCTTGGAACTGCAAAGACATTAGCGCCCTGTAGCTCATCAGACGGGACCTCACACGGGAAAGTTGCCGGGGGAGATCGTCATTGTTCTCATCACAGGGAAAGTAAGGTGACAGAGGCGTTAATGCCACAGTGTGTCTGTGTATTAAATCATCACGTTGGACACTTTAAATATATACGGTTTTGGATGCCTGGGTGGCTCAGTCCTTAAGCGTCTGCCTTCAGCATGGGTCATGATCCCAGGGTCCTGGGATCGAGCCCTGCATCAGGCTCCCTGCTCAGAGAAAAGCCTGCCTCTCACTCCCCCTGCTTGTGTTTCCTCTCTTGCTGTGTCTTTCTCTGTCAAACAAATAAACAGAATCTCTAAATAAATAAATAAGTATGGTTTCACTGCTAATTATTCCCCCATGAGGTTTAAAAAAAATAAAAAAAGAAATGAATGCCAAGGGAAAACACCACCCCCACGAATGGACTCTTTCAACAGACCTATATGAAGCCCTACCATTGAGAGCTGCGGGTGACAGAGAGTATGTACGACAGGGCGGCAGCGTCCAGGGCCGCAGGCTCCGACCGGACACACCGAAATCTGGGAAATGGACCAACAGGACCACCCATCCCTCCCACTGACAACGCCACCAGAGACGGGCCCGGGCCCCTTGCCTCCTTCCTCCACGGGATGGAACCTTGATGTCCTTCCCCAAGTGCCTCCACACAAGACTCTCAGAACAGTTCACCCCACAGTCAAACAAGAACACAATTAAGTGGGGCGCCTGGGTGGCTCAGTGGGTTAAGCCTCTGCCTTCAGCTCAGGTAGTGATCTCAGGGTCCTGGGATCGAGCCCCGCATCGGGCTCTTCTGCTCAGCAGGGAGCCTGCTTCCTCCTCTCTCTCTCTCTGCCTGCCTCTCTGCCTACTTGTGATCTTTCTCTGCCAAATAAATAAAATCTTAAAAAAAAAAAAAAAAAGAACACAATTAAGTGATACATTGATTAACAGGACCGGCTTTCCTCAGTCATTGACTGACAGCCTAAGGAGTTGGAACATTCCCTGAACTTCAGGTTTAAAAAATAATAAAACTATTGGGAACACCTGGGTGGCTCGGTTGGTTGAGCGACTGCCTTCGGCTCAGGTCATGATCCCGGAGTTCCGGGATCGAGTCCCGCATCGGGCTCCCAGCTCCACGGGGAGTCTGCTTCTCCTTCTGACTTTCTCCTCGCTCATGCTCTCTCTCACTGTCTCTCTCTCAAATAAATAAATAAAATCTTTAAAAAAAAATAAAAATAAAAAATAATAAAACTATTGACAACTTAAAAAAACAACAATAATGTGATTTTTTTTTTTTAAGATTTTATCTACGTGTTTGACAGAGAAGAGCAGGAGGAGCAGCAGGGGGAGAGGGGGAAGCAGGGCCCCGCTGAGCAGAGAGCCCGACACGGGGCTCAATCCCAGGACCCTGGGATCATGACCTGAGCCGAAGGCAGAGGCTTAACGACTGATCCACCCAGGCGTCCCAATAATGTGAATGTATTTAATAACACCACTGAACCGGACACTTTAAAAAGGTTAAGATGGGAAATTGTGTTATATGTATTTTGTATTTTACCACAATATATGAGGTTATTTAGATTGACCTCAACACAATTTTCTGCCAACTCTCTAGAACAATGATTTTTTCACACTGATGTGAGGTGTCAAAAGAAAATATGATTCAGGGGCACCTGGGGGTGGCTCAGTGGATTAAGCCTCTGCCTTCTGCTCAGGTCATGATCTCAGGGTCCTGGGATCGAGCCCCACATCCGGCTCTCTGCTCAGCAGGGAGCCTGCTTCCCCCTCTCTCTCTCTGCCTGCCTCTCTGCCTACTTGTGATCTCTGTCAAATAAATAAATAAAATCTTAAAAAAAAAAAAAAAGGTTCTCTCTTCCCGGGGCGTCTGGATGGCTCAGTGGGTTAAGGCCTCTGCCTTCGGCTCCGGTCATGATCCCGGGGTGCTGGGATCGAGCCCCGCATAGGGCTCTCTGCTCGGCAGGGAGCCTGCTTCCTCCTCTCTCTCTCTGCCTGCCTCTCTGCCTACTTGTGATCTCTGTCTGTCAAATAAAATCTTTAAAAAAAAAAAAAAATATGATTCAGTATTCCCAAAAATGAACACTTTATTTTGGAACATAACTATGAAAAGGGAATGCATAAGTAAAATCCCTACTTACCTCATCATACATGCGTGAGAAGACAATTCCACTGAATTTCCAGAACTCTGCCCAGAAGTCTGGATACGATTCAACTGACCAATGGTATAAGTCATCATAATTTTCTAAAAATAAAATAAAATGGCACATGGGTCAAACCAAGCTTAGAAAGTTCTGGCAGCTCAGTGAGAAGACAGATACACCTAAGGAATTATAGCTATGGCTGAGTGGTTCTAAGGTATCCAACAAGAAATGGTCTGGGGGAGGTGGAGTATCTTAATTCTTGCCCCGCCAGAGCAAACCCACCACTGCTAGCCAGTGATGCTATATCCCAACCCATGTGCCTAAGAACATGGACTCTGGAGCCACAAGGCCCAGGTTCGAATCCCGGCTGGGCCGTTTATTAGCTTTGTGACCTTGTGGAAGTTACTTGAGCACACTGTGTCTCGGTTTCCCCGTCTGTGAAATGGAGATGGTTAAGAGCACCCCCTCTTGACAGGGCTATCGGGAGGACTTAAATAAGCATGAACACATGCATGAGACAGACGCTAGAACAGAGCCTTGGGCCGAATGAGAACTCCGTTAAGCTTGCTACTATTACACTGTACAAAGAGGAAAGTCATATCCAGTAGATCTGAAAATCCAGAAGTGCAAAACTAGGAGCTTACTGATGACTTCTTGTGCCAGTAACAGTGTTTGGGGGGAGGGAAGAACGGGTATTTATTTTATTTTAATAAGCAATACATTCGCATGATTCAAGATAACAAGAATATAGAAGGTCATTCGGGAAAAGTCCCTCTCCATCTTGTCCCACAATCATCTAACTTTTCCTGCCCAGAAGTAACCAGTTAAAGTAAAATCCTTCCAGATTTTATGCACGAGCCAATATCTCCTTCTCTCCAGCTTTTATACTAATGGAAAGCTCTTCCCACCGGGTTCCCATCCTGAGACCTGGGGAAAGTCCCTACCCCTCACTGGGCCTTTTTAATTGCCACACATTTTCGGCAGGCCCTCCAATCATACCAGCTCCTTGGAGCTGATGCTCCAAAGATATGGGAACAGCAGGAAGAGGACCAGCGTGTCAGGAACAGAAAAAAATGGCCTAACGTGATGGCTGGACTGAATTCTCTCGCTGCCATCAGTCAGCTAAAGACTTAATGGTCCTCCCTGTTGCCAGTCCTGGGAGAGGGCAGGGAGGGAGCACACAGAGGAAGGAAGAGATCTCTGAGAGCTGGAGCATGCTGCAGGGGAGGGGGCTGGCCCTGGCAGCAAGGGCGGGGTGAGCAAGCTGGGAGGAAGCCAAGTGGCAGGGAGGAGTGCTGGTGTGAGTGGGTCTGCAGCAGGGATGGAGAAGGATCAACTGGGACGAAATGGGGACAGGCGGCATAGAGGTCACAGAGTGATCAGGGAACCAGGGCTTCAGGCCACCTCCTCCAAGCCCCCGGAGAACTGCCCTCCTGCCCCACCCACCTACTCAAGCCAGGGGCCATAGAGCAGGTCAACCAAGCACACAGGGAAAAACACCAGGCACTGGGCATCAGGAACTCTGGGGCCAACCATGACACTAGAGACCACGCTTGGGGACCTCAGGTAGGCCAGTCTGCCTCTCTGGGACTCAGTTTCCCTGTGTGTCACCTGGAAATCGACTGGAGGAGGGCATGGGTGCTCCCAGGACCGTGGAGAGGTGACCCCATGTTCCAGGGCGGGGCTGGGTGACCTACATCAGAATCTCGGCTCTGCTACTTACCAGAAGGATGGTGGGCAAGCTGCCCCACCCTCTGCGCCTCGGCACTGTCACCGGCAAGCTGGGGACAACAACAGTGACCCCAACGAGCAGGAGAGCATTTGCTTAAAGGCATAGGCTCCAGAGCGTAACCATCCGGGTTCAGATCCTGCCACTCTCCCTGTGAGCCTGGATGAGCAATCAGTCATCTCTGGACCCTGGTTTCTCCTCCATCAAAGGAAGAGAATGGTACTTGTCACAGCATCACGGTCAGGAATGAAAGAGTCAAAACATACAAAGCACTACGAACAGTGCTTGGCAGAGAGGAAGTACCTGGCGTGTCAACCCCTAGAGTCATTGCTGGCTCGCAGGAGCACGTCCCACGCCAGGCTAGCAGACAGGACGGTGTGGCCTAAGACCTGGGGACAGGGGTCCAAAAGCGTTAATGAGCAGGACTCCGGTCCAGAACGGGGGTGGGAGAGGAGCCTCCCCTGCACCCGCGCTGGGGAAGCCATACCAGGCAAACAGGCCGGCAGCTCCACTCTCTCCCAGTCTTTTGTTTGTTTGGTTTGGGTCACCTTGATCCTCATAAAGGGCAAAGAGTTCCAGCACCAAAAACTCCTCCAGGCTCGCACAAGAGATGGACCAGAGGCTTGACACCCCCACCTCCACTGAAGGCTTCAAAAACCCATCAAGAGGGAGTTACCAGCAGCATCCCTGAGGGAGGAAGATGCCACCCACCTGCCAATCGGGGGACCGAGCGGTCCCAACAGCCCCCTAACATCATGAAGACCATAGAGGACAGCAGAGAAATGGAAGGACTAGGTGCAGAGACTTCTTCCCCACCGACGACCCAGCCAAGTCATCAGGGACCACTCTGTGGACAAGCAGGGGCCCCTTCCAGCTTCTGCTCACACACTCCTGGAGTGTGGTTCCGTCTGCACGGTGTTCATGAAGAACCCAAACTAGCTGCCAACGTCCTAAAGTCAGGTTTCAAATGAAATTCAGTGTCCCTGCCTGGTCTGACACAGGAGAACAGCTGTGGTCAGCCCCTGCTTCTCACCACCTGCCCTGACATCCCTGGGCTATCCCCTCTCCACACTGAGCAGGACTCATCTGCATCACCAACAGGATAGTACGGAAATGACCAAGGGTGACTTCCAAGTCCAGGTCCTAACAGAGAGCACAGCGCCCACCTTCCTCTCCTGGATCACTAAGGCACCGTCACACCACGTAGTGACAAGCAGCAACAGAGCTGGGTGACAGCTGCCCAGCCACCCCCCCATAGGTGAGAGGCCACATAACGCAGTAGAGCCTAATGATTCTGGGAAAAAACTACAGGTGGGCTACTCACAGCTGCAACATCCCAGCCAGGATGGAGCTGCTGCCTTCCCAGCTGGGGAACAGGGGTGCCAGCAGCTCCCACCTGGCCAGTTTACAGAGGACGGAGTCCACGGACGCACAGAAAGCTCCCGCTAAAAGTTGACTGGTATTGCCCCCATCACCCGCTGGGTCCCCAGAAGTATCTGCATGTGCAAGTCTTGCTTTCCCTTCACCCCCTTCTTCCTCTCCACCTACGAGAATTTTCACCAGCCCGCACCTCCAAGTCTCAGCTCCAGATCTGGCCCGACAGAGCCAGCACGTGGCGGAGCGCCTGGGAGGCTGTCAGTGCGCTGGCACTTGCTACTGACTCACCGGCAGCGCCGCCAGCCTGCGCGAACCTCCTCCTCCAGCTGCACTGGAGCTGTTTGGGACCAGGGACCCAGCCTTCCCTTCGAGGGCAGACGCCCTCCCAGCTGCTGGAGCACGGACCTGATCGAAGCTTGCAGCCCACGAGAAGAAACGCAGCCCAGGCCACCAAACCAGCGGGCACTTTGAAGTGGGTGTCCCTCCCCGAATTGCGGGGGGCTGGTGCGGGCAGCACGCGCCCGGGGGGCGGGGGGTGCTCTCGCAAAAGAGGTCTCACATCACAGGCACGTAGGCTGGGCGGCATCTGGGAGCCGCTCCATAGGTGATCCGGGTCCCGCCCCACCCAGGTCTGCAAGGGCCTGCAGGGAGTTCTCAGGTGAGCTCCGCCAGAAGCAGTAACAAAAAAACCAACTGATGGCCCCAGTATCGGGAAAAAGAGCCCAGGCCGGCCAGCTCCTGAATCGCGGGGACAGAAACCTCACGACAACCACAGTCCTGGGGGACAGGCTCCTCGTGCCCAGGTAGCCAGGCGGGAGACTGCCCCCCAGCCATCGTCCTCGAGGCCGCACACAACAGAAGCACCCCGTGAAGATGCGTCCCTTGCTCACTCTCTCTGTACAAGGAGGGACGGCATTGCTCAATACCGCATACCACTACACACAAGACCGGGGTGGGGTGGAGGGGGCTGGCGCTCAGAGGCTACAAGTTCAAGAGTACAGCCTTTAAGATTTAGAATCCTCACAAATTCAAGAAAAAGCGAAGCAGAATGAAAGTCCAAATTACATGCATCTGGAGAGCCCATGAAAGGAGAAAACATTCAAAGACAACGATCAAAAAAACAAGGCAGCATGTGAGTTGGCTCTTAAAGTCCCAAACCTCCAGGGCCGGGCTTCTGGAAGGGAGAGAAGCGGCAGGCAGGCTCAGCTCTTGGGAGTGGAAGGGGAGGAAGAGACAGATGCCAAGCTCCAAAGCACCCCCAGACCAAGAGGCGAACCCCACTCAGCCCCGCTTCCCGCCACCACGTGGGGACACAGACCCGGCATCACAGGCCTTTGGGTTTTCAAACGAAGTTGGAAATCCTGCCTTATCTATGCAGTCTCCAGTGTGTGAGCCGCCCCAGCCAAGTCTTCAGGTCCAGTCTGGGCCCGAACAGGCCAACTGGGAGCCACCAGTGCTTGGCAGTGTTCACAGAGCAACCCACGGGCCAGCCAGGTGCAGGGGACCACTGGGCCTGAGGGCCTCCGGTCACCCTCACACCAGCCCCTGACAGGGCTCCTCTCGCCATGCCAATCTTAAAACCGCAGAAAGTGAGGCTCGGGAAGATCCGCTGACTTCCTCGTGATCACAGCGAGAAGTGGTGGAGCCAGTTCGAAATCCAATGGTCAGGTCAGAGTGTCTCGCCCGCATCACAACTCGTGTGCAATCATTTCCTAAAGTGGCACGGCCAGTTAAGCACAGGAGAAGAGTATTATGCTACTGCAGGCCCAGGAACGAGAGACAGAACGGAGGAGAGTTTACGCAGACGAATGCTCCACTCTTGGCTCTTCTTAGGGGAGAAGGAATCAGGTCTGTTCTCCCCCAGCCCGACACATGTTAATTTACCAACTACTACCTGAGAAGCTCCCGAGTAATAAGCCATATCTGTCTCCAAGGTGCTCCCTGTCTAGGGAGCAGGAGGGAGGGAGGGAGAGAGCTGGGTCCCCCAAGGGAAGGGGCTCAGAGGAAGCTACACATCCATCCTACACGGGGGAGGGCTCTGTCTGCAATTCCATGGTCAACAAGGGGCCCGTTGTGAGCCTCTGCGCCAAGGAGCGACAAAGTCAGACCTGTGCTCCAGCAAGGCAAGCAGCGTGTACCGAAGGGAGGAGGAAGGAAAAGCAGGAAGTTAGGGAAGCCAGCCAGTGTTCAGCGGGGAGGGATCAGGCCCCCACGGAAAGGGGGGGATTAAGAAGGAAGGTAGTGCTGCTGAGGACTGCCTAGGCAGGGAAGAAGACCTAGTCTACAATTCTGGGAGGATGGCTGAGAACGGTGATGCCCCGGACAGGAACACAGGAGTCCCAGAAGCCAGCTGAGGGCCACGAAGGGGAGGAAAGTGCCCATGAGGAGCTGAAAACCCCTGAAGGAAGTTGGACAAGCTAGCCAGAGCTGGAGGGAAGCTCGAGCAGGTGCTTCTCACCCAGAAAAAGGGCCTCATCGGCCCAGCCCACATGCAGCCCGGCCAAGTGGTTTCTGAGAGTCAGGGTGATGGCTGGAGGGAGGGCCCTGGAGGGAGGGAGTGTAAACAGGAGGGGAAGGAGGCTGGCCTCAACCCCAAGGCTGTACCTGACCTTCTTTCTCCTATGTGCCTTAATTCCACGATAGCCCTTTAGTAAGCTCAGGTTGGGGGGACTAGGAGGGGGCAACACAAGGTGATACTGGCAGGCAAGAGGACCCCACAAACACAGGAGAAGAGCTAGAAGTCAGAAAGACCCCATGTCTGGGAGGAAGCTCCCCCCAGGCCAGAGTGCAAGACCCCAGGGAGTCACCTCACAAGTAGAAGACTAGCAAGGGATCTCAGTCCCCAGGGGTTCCAAGGCGGGGTGGGGGTGGGGGGCACGTGGGGAAGGGAGGGCAGGTGGGGACCCCTCCCAGGAACCTAGAACCCCCCTCCCAGGGACATAGATGCTACAGTCAGGAAGACTCCTGCACAGACTGGGGGGCAAACCCCACTGTCACAAAGTGCCCCACGCCCTGGAGAGGGAGCCCCCACTATTCCGGTGGCTCCTCCAAGCCCCGGAACAGGGAAACTGAGAATCAGGGGATTATTCCAACAAGCAGCAGGGGCCCTGACAGCAGCGCCCCGGAGAAGGCGGCGCCCCGGTCCCCAGGAGGGGAGTCCCCCTGCCATGGGCGGGGGGCCTCGAACCCCGAGGGGGTGCCAGACTTCTGGAGGCCGCGGCCCGGGGCGGGGCGGGGGGTGTGTGGAGAGGCGGTGGTGGCCACGGAGCCCCCGGGCCGCGTGCCGGCACTCACCCAGCGCCAGGCCGCTGGCGGCGCCTACGGCCGCCCGGAAGCGGTCCATCTGCGTGTTCTTCTTGCTGTCAGGCTCCCACATCACCTGGCACTCCAGGATCTCCTCCCGGCCGGCCGGCGGCTGCTTGGACATGGCTGCGGCGGGGGCGGCGTGCGCTGCGCTGGGACCGGGAACCCGGCTGGGAGCGGGCCAGGCGCTGCAGGCGAGGCGGCGGGGTCCGGGGGCGGCGGGTTAGCCGCGCGGACCGGGGACAGGCAGCGCGACTGAGCGCGGCGCGGGCGCCGTCCGCTGGATCCCCGGCCGGCCACGCCCCCATCGGGCCACGCCCCTCTCCGGCCCCGCCCCTCCGCGTGTAACCCTCCGCCGGTGCCCAGCCTCGCAAAGGAGTGCTCGCCGCCGCGGCCGGCTGCCGCCGGGACTCGAAGCTGCGCAGGCGCGTTGCTCCTGAGCTCCCCATCCTTACCTGGGGCATGAAGGGGTTAAAGCAACCCGGGAAGCAGGGAGCTAGAGGCTCTGGCTCATTCCTGTGCTCATTCATTCGCTATTGATTGGTTCTTCCTACGGAATATTTACCGAGCGCCTGGTGGGTACCAGGCACGGTGCAGGGCTGTGCGGAGACAGCAGCGAAGGAAGCAAAGTTCCTGCCCCGGGTGAACAGGAGAGAAGAGGTGGAGAAGATGTCCTATATACGTCACACATAGCATAATGCATACAGTAAAGTATATAGTACGCCAATGAGTGTCGTATAGATAATACGTATACGGTTATCCATATATAATAAAAAGCATTAATTACTATAGAAAGAAAGCAAGGAGGTATAGAAAAAACGGAAAGAGGAGCGTTTCTATTTAAATAGAGTTGTCAGGGAAGTGCGCACTGAAAAGGGGACTTGAAGCAGGTGACAGGTGGAATGAGCTCTTCAGTGTCTGGGGGAAAGTTTCCAGGCCGCGATGACAGCAGGTGCAAAGGTCCTGAGGCAGGAGTGTTGGGTGTGGTTAGAGAACTAGTGAAGTGTCCAGCCTTTTTCTTTGACTTGAGAGACCTGGGGTAGAAGATAAAATCAATGAAGGAAGAATGGCAGCACAAGTGATCCCTGAGGATCATGAACACCAGCTTTTACCATAGGCAAGATGAGATCACTGAGCGTTTTGAGCGGAACGGGGTCATGTTCCGACTGTAGCTGTAATAGGAACTCCTCTGGCTGCTGAGTTGAGAATAGATTTCAGGCAGCAGGTATATAAGTAGGGAGACCAATTAGGATGATGTTAAAAGAGATGATGGTGGGGCACTTGGGTGGTTCAGCTGCCTTCAGCTGGGGCCATGGTCCCAGGGTCCTGGGATCAAGCCCTGCAGGGGGCTTCTTGCTTGGCAGGGACTCTGCTTCTCCCTCTCCTGCTCCCCCTGCTTATGCTCCCTCTCTTTCTCTCTGCAAATAAATAAATAAATAAAACTTTTAAAAAGAGAGAGTGAGAAATTATGGTGGCTGGGCCAAGTGGCAGATGTGGAAATAGAGAGAAAAATGGGACTTGGGGTATATTTTGAAGGTTTAGTTATTGCATTCCTACTGTATGTTGGTTGACACTGTGTTACGGACCTCCCTGTATTCCTTGTAACTTATTCTCAGAGCAACCCAGTCAGCTTCTCCCGGGCACACTTTTTTCTTCCAGTGTTGGGGTTTTATGAAGCAACCCCATCACTAAATCAGAAACAGCTTCCGCCTCTCAATCACCATGAATAAAATCGGTTCTCATTTAAAACAGGATGCTTGCTATATAAACATGACTTCCAGAATACCTTGTTCCCTTGACCTCCAAGTCCTAGGGCCAGCTCTGTCTCTGTGTTTGAGTTATCACCTTTGTGAAGGCATGAGTTCATCTTGACCCAGAAGCAGAGTCTCCTTTGAGGGATTCATGTTTATTTCTTGGACACTGGAATGCAAATTTCACAGGAGCAAAATCCTTGTTTCACCAGTTCACCATGGTTCCCAGAGCCTAAACCATAACAGAAGATCAAGAAACAGTCATTCATTCAGAAATGCCTAGCGTGTGCTTGCTGTGGGCTAGGAAAGGGGGTTCTGCTATGTAAAGCATAGACCTCCTCTTCCTGGGGCATGCAAATCAGAGTTTCACAAGGGGATTGGCCGATTCTCATGGAGTGGGCAGAGGGCTGGATTTATATGCCTGATGACCACTTGATTCATCCTTAATCCCTTCAGCCTGGCCCACCCAACCAGGACAGCCTCTCAGGGGAACATAAGGGAGAGGTAAGCTATAGCCAAAATAACTGGGTACTTCACCCTTTCAACACTTCGAGACACATGCAAACCTTTGGAAATACCTTTTCAGACCTCACCTTGCTGTCCCATATCCTTCTTAACAAGATCAGAGAGGGGGAAGAAGAAGAGATTCAAAAAAAGTTCTTCCCATTTAAGATGGAAACATTGGGGCACCTAGGTGGCTCAGTTGGTTAAGCATCTGCCTTCCGCTCGGGTCTCCGTCCTGGGGTCCTGGGATTGAGACCTGCACTGGGCTCCCTGCTCAGCGGGTTGTCTGCTTCTCCTCCCTCTGCCTATCACTCCCCCTGCTTGTGCTCACTCTCTCTCTCTCTCTCTCTCTCTCAATGTCAAATAAATAAATAAAATCTTTCAAGTAAATAAATCACAAAATGGGAACATTGCTGGAAGGGCCCTTCTTGACCAAGAACCTTACACGCTCTGTTGCATGTGTAACCTTCCTTGCGTCTCTGCAATTCCCTTCTTCCCCTTGCACCTGTTGTTTATTTTTGACTTAAGGATCTGGACTGATACTTTTGTGTTTTTTTGTTTGTTTTTGAGAGCAAGGGAGAGAGACAGTGCATGCATGGGGTAGGCCACAGAGGAAAAGGTAGAGAATCTTTTTTTTTTTAAGACTTGATTTATTTACTTGAGAGAGAGCACATAGGGAGAGGGAGAAGCAAACTCTCCACCGAGCAGAGAGCCCAACTTGGGGCTCGATCCCAGGACCCCGAGATCATGACTTGAGCCAAAGGCAGAGACTCAACCCACTGAGCCACCCAGGAGCCCCAGGGAGAGAGAATCTTAAGCAGATTCCATGACCCTGACATCATGATCTGAGCTGAAATCAAGAGCTGGAGACTTAACTCACGGAAGCACTGAGATGACCCTAGACTGGTACTATGCATACACCACACTCCCGACCTGTGTTCCCTGCTCCTGTTCTAGGGACTTCAAAACTTCTTAACAGAATACAGAAATTTGCCAGGCCAGATGCCCTCTCACTTCATCAGAGGGCTGACCTTCCGGTCATTTCTTTGGAATGCGCCCTGCTGTTCCCTCACATATAAGTTCACCTACATTCCTTTTTATTTCTTCCACCCTGGTGTGCATTAAGTTGGGCTTTCCATCTTTCAAAGGTCTCGCTATTATAAAGTGACCATTAACCAATATAGGAAATGATGAAAACATATTGGGTCCTCTGGGATACGTTGAAGGCAACTTCAAGAGAAAAGCATGAGTGTTTGGAAGTGGAGAAGAGTTTTCCAAAAAGGCCCAAACTGGTCGTCTGGAAGAGGAGTGCCACCATGATTGGGGTACAAGTCAAGGCTATCTGAAAGTCCACATGGTTTTGACAATATGAATCTCATTTTTCTCCTCTCTTCCCAAAGTATGATATTTCTCTGTCCACATAGAAAGAAATGCCATGATACTATTGTGCAGCTGGAAAAGAAACCAAAATATCTGTCCTCAGAGAGATAGCGGAGAAGTAACACCAGCTCCGAGAGCTACTTGCCTACTTGGAACACCACAAAATCCAACTTTGGGGTCTCTCCTAAGAGGATTGTGCTCAATCCAAGTGATTGTATCTTGACTTAAGTTGACATTAGAAAGTTTCATCATAGGCTTAAATGGACATCTTTTTTTTTAACTCAGGGCTTTAGGGGCACTTGGGTGGCTCAGTCAGTTAAGAGTCTGCTTTGGCTCAGGTCATGATCCCAGGATCTTCTGATTGAGCCCCGCATCGGGCTTCCTGCTCAGTGGCGAATCTGCTTGTCCCTGTCCCTCTGCTCCCCACTGCCCTTGTCCCCGCGTGCTCTCTCACTTGCTCACTCTTTCTCAAATAAATAAATAAAATCATTTCAAAAATAAACTGAGGTGGGGCGCCTGGGTGGCTCAGTGGGTTAAGCCTCTGCCTTCGGCTCGGGTCATGATTCCAGGGTCCTGGGATCGAGCCCCAAATCGGGCTCTCTGCTCAGTGGGGAGCCTGCTTCCCTCTCTCTCTCTGTCTGCCTCTCTGTATACTTGTGATCTCTGTCTGTCAAATAAATAAATAAATAATCTTTAAAAAAAAAAAAAAAGAAAGCATCATTCTAGCTGCTGTGCCATAATAGAGTGAGTGGGGTCTAGTTTGAGTAGGATGGGGGAGATAATGCAGAGGTTCACATGGGGTATCATGGGGCTTGACTAGGGTGGAAAGGTGGGAGATACTGAGAAGGGGAGAGAGAGAGAGAGAGAGAGAGAGAGATCCATGTACCTGTATATGAATATAAGCTCAGAGATACATCTTTAAATATCTATCTGTACATAGAGATATTTTGGGTATCTCTATCCAAGAGGATATCGTGTGGGGTCAGATAGTAGATAGAAGTGCTTGGGGGGTGGGGCGCCTGGGTGGCTCAGTGGGTTAAAGCCTCTGCTTTCGGCTCAGGTCATGATCCCAAGGTCCTGGGATCAAGCCCCACATCGGGCTCTCTGCTCAGCGGGGAGCCTGCTTCCTCCTCTCTCTTCCTGCCTGCCTCTCTTGCCTACTTGTAATCTCTGTCTGTCAAATAAATAAATAAGATCTTTAAAAACAACAAAAAAAGAAGTGCTTGGGGACCAGACAGGATGAGAACAACTTCTGGCATAGAAGTGACATTCCCCAAGTCATAACCAAAAGAGTAATGCTTAAGATCTGGTGGAGAAAAGATAAGAAGGGGCAATGAAACTGACATATTTCCATTTCCTATAGCTGCTGACACACGAGGCTCTCTCGGGCTGATCCAGGAAAAAGGTGAAGAGTGAGTCCAAACAAAGAACTCAGCCAAGTTCCCCGAGTTCATCAGGCAAAAGAGTTATTGGAGGATTTCTTTTTCTGGCCTCTGGGGTATAGTTGCCTCAACCGTCCCCAGCCACACACTGGGCTGTGGAAATCCAGTGGAAGCCAGCTACGAAGGGCCAGATGTGCCTAAAGGGATGTCCTGAAGTTCAACCTCCCCATCTCCTCTCCAACCACAGAAGAAAGCAGAGGGGGAAATGTGGTCACAATGCAAGAAGAGGGGTACATAGGTGGTGGGACAGTCATCCAATGAATACTATGCAGCAGCCAAAGGTATGCTCTGTATGTAGACAGGGCAGCACAGTGAACAATATGTTGAGCAAAAAAGCAAGCCTCAGAAGTGTACAGACTTTTACAGAAAGGGAAAAAGCAGACAAAACCCAAAATATCTGGCTTAGGAATACATACATGTTAAAGAAACATAAAAAAAAATGCAAAGAAATGTTTATCAATACTCAGGGCACAGGGTTCTTCTAGGAGAAGGGAAAGAATTTAGGGAGGGGCTTCCAAGATACTGGGTCATGGGAACATGGTACACATTTATTAATCTATAAAATGTACATACATACTGGAGCACCTGGGTGCTCAGTGGGTTAAGCCTCTGCCTTTGGCTCAGGTCATGATCCCATGGTCCTGGGATCGAGCCCCATTGGGCTCTCTGCTCAGTGGGGAGCCTGCTTCTCCCTCTCTGCCTGCCTCCCTCTCTGACTACTTGTGATCTCTCTCTTTCTCTCTGTCAAATAAATAAATAAATATTTTTTAAATAAAAATAAATAAAATGTACATACATACTATATCCAGTCTTTTTGTAGGCATTGAGCTTTTCACAATTAAAAGTAAATAAATGAGGGACCACTGGGTGGTTCTGTCAGTTGAGCATCTGACTCTTGATCCCAGCTCAGGTCTTGATCTCATGGTCATGAATTCAAGCCCCATGGTGAGCTCCACACTGGGCATGGAGCCAAAGAAGAAAAAGAAGGAGGAGGAGAAGAAGAAGGAGGAAAAGAAGGAGGAGGAGGAGGAGGAGGAGGAGGGGAAGAAGAAGAAGGACGGGGGGCGGGGAGGAGGAGGAGAAAGAACAAAAAAAAAGGAGAAGAGAAGGAAAAGAAAAAAGTAAATAATGAAAACCCAGCAACATCAATGACTGTCTTATGTCACCAAGGCTGGACTGAAAACTTGTAAGCAAACTTCAAGTCTGTCAATAGGAGAAAGGCTAGTAAAGTGCAGTACACTCCAGACTTTGCCATACTGTGTGCATCAGATAAAAATAGTAAGATCGACCTACAAATAGCATAGTTCTCAAAGAGATGGTTCAGGAGGAAAAGTAAGTTGCAGAACAAGATCTACAGCTATAGAAAAATTCATGTAAAATACCACTTGTGTTTAAAAATGTATATTTCTTCTTTGGCATATGTAACATATATTCTCCACATACTAATATATGTTGTAGGAAAGATCTTGTAGGAAGTGGAGGGATGGCCCCTCCAAAAGATATGTCCACCTAGAACCTGGGAACATGACCTTATTTGGAAAAAGCTTCCTTGCAGATGTAATTAAGGCAAGGATCTTGAGATAAGATCATTCTAGATTGCCCACATAGCCCCTAGAGCTAATGACAAGTGTCCTATTCTTATTTATTTACTTTTAATTGTGAAAAGTGCAATGCCAGAATTGACCAGATTTACCAATTTACCAGAAAGTGATGTTTTATGGCATAATAGTTTTGAATTTGATTCAGAGAATGAATAAGCATTGCCCCCTCCCCACACACACTGGAGCTCACCAGCCACACGGAGCATAATGAGATGAGAACACCCAAAACTAACACTCAGGGTCTTCCAGCGGGATGTTCCTAAAGAGACTGAGTAAAAATATATTCGTGAGACACATTTTCTATTCAATATTCAAGAAAAACAATCAGAAGATTAAAGGCTTATTCTCTGAATAGAATTCAAGACTATTATGCCTTAAATCATCATTTTCTGGTAAACTGGTAGATCTGGTCAATTCCGAAAAAAACACTGAATTGGTTATTTGCCATATTGGCTTTTGGCAAATTGAGTTTTGAAGCCCCGGACAACTTCTGCTGGGATCACCTGGGATTACTGTCAGTAGTACAGAGCCCACCCCCTCAAACAGGCCTTCCCCGGCCAGCCAGAACTATGTAAGCAAACCTCCCATCTTCTGCAGGAAATCTGCACAGTATTTAATTTTGCTTCCTTCATAGTACAAGTCTAAGTCATCTTGGCTATTCATTTCTCCACTTTTTAATCTTTATTTTTTGAAGACTTTATTTGTCAGAGAGAGGGAGAGCGAGCGAGCGCACACAAGCAAGGGGGATGGCAGGCAGAAGGAGAAGCAGGCTCCCCATAAGCAAGGAGCCCGACGTGGGACTTGATCCTAGGACCTGAGCCACCCAGGCATCCCTAATCTTTTTTTTTTTTTTTTAAAGATTTTATTTATTTATTTGACAAAGAGAGGGTGAGATAGCATGAGCTGTTGGGGGCGAGAGATGCAGAGGGAGAGAGAGAAGTAGACTCCCCAACGAGTTTCTTACTGCTTTCTGTGTGACACTCAGCTCGTGATCATCACTTGCAATCTGGTGATATACTAGGAACTAGAACAGGGTTCTAGACAGTACATAGACCTTATTAGCCTAGTATACTCACGGTGAAACAGACATTCCCACCAGCAAAGGCCTCATTTAATACTAAAGAGATTTAGATCAGCCATACAAGCCATCCAACACTTGCCATGGTTTCCCTCTGGCTTGTTTTTTTTGTTTGTTTGTTTGTTTGTTTTTAAGATTTTATTTATTTATTTGTCAGAGAGAGAGCGAGCGAGCGAGCACAGGCAGACAGAGTGGCAGGCAGAGGCAGAGGGAGAAGCAGGCTCCCCGCCAAGCAAGGAGCCCGATGTGGGATTCGATCCCAGGACGCTGGGATCATGACCTGAGCCAAAGGCAGCCGCCCAACCAACTGAGCCACCCAGGCGTCCCTCTGGCTTGTTTTTTAACAGGGCAAGGAAAGGCAACCAGATGAGGTGACTGCCCACCCTCTGGCTTGATTTGGCTTCTTTCTCCTCTTAGGTAAGTGTAAAGTTCTCAGTATAGAAGCCAGACTTTCACGAGAAAGGATATTGAAAAACACCACGTCTCTGGGGGATTCTGCTGGCGGGTATGATGAAGGAAGGGGCTGGGTGGTGTAATAAGAGGCAAAGATCGGGACGCCTGGGTGGCTCAGTTGGTTAAGCAGCTGCCTTCGGCTCAGGTCATGATCCCAGCGTCCTGGGATCGAGTCCCACATCGGGCTCCGTGCTCGGCAGGGAGCCTGCTTCTCCTTCTGCCTCTGCCTGCCACTCTGTCTGCCTGTGCTCACTCTCTCTGACAAATAAATAAATTAAAAAAAAAAAAAAGAGGCAAAGAAGTCTACAAGGCATGTGGGTGGCTCAGTGGGGTAAGTGTGAGACTCTTGGTTTTGGCTCAGGCCTTGATCTCAGGGTCTTGGGATCAAGTCCCACTTGGGGCTCTTGGCCTGGCAGGGAGTCTACTTACCAATTCTCCCTCTCCCTCTGCCCCTGCTCATGTGCTATCTCTGTCTCAAATCAATAAATCTTGGAAGGAAGGAAGGAAGAAAAAAAGAAAGGAGTCTTGGGACACCTAGCTCTGGCGGTAGCCTGTGACTCTTAATCTCAGGGTCCTGCCTTGGAGCCCCATGTTGGGTGTAGATATTACTTAAATAGATAAACTTTAAGAAGCAAGTAAGTCTTATTTTCTCACACACACAGTTCCCTTCCCTCTTTATACCATCCCGTGCGCACGCAGTCCAAGTCCTCCCGAAGGCCGCTCTTTGTTTGGAGACCTTCCCCCACCCAGCCCATCTCGGTGCATCGGTACGATTCAAAGCAGCGCCGGGACTCTGCCTGCTCCGGGCCTGTTTTCAGCCTGAGCTCCCACCACCGTGCGAATGACGTCCTCTGGGCTCCCGCAGGCTCCCAGACAGCACCTGGTTCCTGCCAGCTGCCTCCGGGCTGCACCAGCAGCTCCGTGCAGACTCGCAAAACACCCCAGAACCGAGGATTCCGAGTCTCTCTCGTCTGTGTCCTCGAGCCTGTACTGCGCGCTTCTTTCGTGCATTTCGGGCGAGGTAAGCCTTTTATTTACTTGCATTCATGATTCCTCTTGGGGCTCGCGGTTTTGTTTTTGATTCTTTAATGCATTCTGTAGGTTGCCACGCCAGAGTGTGTATGTGCGAGAGGGGTCCTGGGAAGTGGGGAAAGCCCCCTGCGGACAAGGCTGCCCGGAACCGCTCGTCTCTTCCCCTACTAGGCGCGCCCCCGACCCCGCCCGCCCACCCCTTCCCAGGACCTCCGGACGCCTCCCGCCGCCTCCAGCGCTCACGCCAGCCCGCCCGGCGGAAGGATCCGACCCACCCGGCCGCACCACACTCGGCCCGCACTCTGATTGGCTGGTGAGAGCTGGTCTCACATCAGCCCAGGCTGCCGCGCGGCGGCGAGCCGACCTGAGCACCAGCCAATCGCAAGGCGCTCCGGTGCATGAGGCGCGCCTCTCAGCCAATCCAAAACGGGAACCGGAAAAAGGCGTGCCCAATCGGAGCTGGGCAGGAGGGCGGGGTCACCCTTCGACCGTGAAGGCCGACCGCTGTCACCTTGACAACCGGGCCAGTCCCCGGGCGAGTTGGGCCGGTCCCGCCGGCCTGTCTTCCGCGGGTCCTCCCGGAGTCACCCTTGGCCTCCCTGCCTCAGCGCCTCGGGCTACACTCCGCTGGGAAGAGTCAGGGACACGCTCGTTCTTCCCTGGCCGCATTCTGCTGTGATGCTGGGGCGCCCGCGCGGCTCGGCGCACGTGGGGCATCGGCGGGAGCCCCGTGGGGCGGGTGGGGGGGGGGTGAGATTCGAAGTCCTCAGTCCGGAAGTGCTTCTGATAATGTCATCTCCCGTTATGACAGTCCAACTCGAAGCCAGAGCCAACTGAAATAAATATAAAAAAGTACCGAGCTAGGGGCTCCTGGGTGGCTCAGCAGGTTAAGCTTCTGTCTTCTGCTCAGGTCAGGATCTCAGGGTGCTGGGATAGAGCCCCGCACCCAGCTCTCTGCGCAGTGGGGAGCCTGCTTCCTCCCCCCACCCCGTCCCCCCACCCCCCGCCTGCCTCTCTGCCACTGCTGTCCCCCTTTGTGGCTATTGTCACCATTCTACTCTTTTAGATGTTTTCTTTTTTTGAATTTTAATTTATTTTTACATTATATTTTATTATATATATGATATATAATATAATTATTTCATATTATTAAATTTATCTTATTTAATATCTTTATATATTTTTTTAATTTTTAATTTATTTTATTAGCCCAATGCAGGGCTCGATCCCAGGACCCTGAGATCATGACCTGAGTTGAAGGCAGAGGCTCAACTCACTGAGCCATCCAGGCAGTTTTAGATGTTTCTTAAACCTAGAGCTCTAGGTAGAAGAACAGGCACAGTTCATATATGAACTCTCAGCAGTCAAAAATCAGCTTTTGTTATTATTATTATTTTCATTTTTGTCAGATTTTATTTTTAAATAATCTCTGCACCCAACCTGAGGCTTGAACCTACAACCCCGAGCTCAAGAGTCACAGGCTGCACTGGCTGAGCCAGCCAGGTGCCCCCAGAACCAACTCTGATTTTTTGGTTTGTTTTTTTTTTAGATTTTATTTATTTATTTGACAGAGAGAGATCACAAGTAGGTAGAGAGGCAGGCAGAGAGAGGGGGGGAAGCAAGCTCCCCACCCAGCAGAGAGCTGGATGAGGGGCTCGATCCCAGGACCCCGGCATCATGAGGCAAAGGCAGAGGCTTTTAACCCACTGAGCCACCCAGGTGCCCCAGAACCAACTCTTTTTAAGAATGGTATTTTCTCACGGAGCCTATCCACAGGAACCTACCGTCGTTGAACTAAAACACTCCAAGAAAAGCTTTGGCATAGAAAAATAAATATAAGAGAGGCCAGGATTTATTGTCATCATGTAGAGTAAATTGAAGGCATTATCTTAGCACTGGTGATGAAAATATCATGTCGCGTCCTTGGGAGGAGCTCTGGATGTGGATCACATATTCTTGTATGAGATAATCTCTTTGTAGATGTTTCTTTTGCTAATTCTGTTAGTATTCCATCTCATGGCCTGTCATTTACACTTTCCCAATACGAGTATGTTTTATGATTTAATCAAGTTCCAATTCACAGCAGCCTTCTAATATTGAAATCAAGTGTGGACTTAAGAATGAAAAAACATAATTCAACAGTGATTGAAACTAGCTGGCAGTATGTTTTTAGTGATTGTAAGGATGGGTGTCACCGCTGGCTCCCGGTGAATGGGCCCCGCATGACTTTGCCGGCCAAAAAACACAAAATCTTACTGAAGGATAGCCCAAATCCCAGGGCCCAAAGGAAATCGGCCCTCCTTAAAGGGCCATGGGATTCAATACTACCAGTCAATCTTACTTGGCTCTGCTTAATAATGCTTACTCTCAAATGAAACAAGATGGGATCCGGAGGGAGACAAACCATAAGAGACTCTTAATCTCACAAAACAAACTGAGGGTTGCTGGGGGGAGGCAGGGAGGGATAGGGTGGCTGGTGATAGACATTGGGGAGGGTGTGTGCTACAGTGAGTGCTGTGAAATGTGTAAGCCTGACAATTCACAGACCTGTACCCCTGGGGCAAATAAAACATGTGTTAATAAAAATAATTTTAAAAAATAATGCTTACCTTCACTGTGTCACAACTAAAGTAGGACAAAGGAGGTGTTTAGAAAAACAAACAAACAAAACAAGCTTATCCTTCAGACGAATGATGTAAATGGACATTTTCATTCCATCACAATAGGTTGGTTTCAAAGTTTCTACACTAATGGAAAAATGGAATGAATTAACAGCCTAGTTCCTAGAAAACTAGAGGCAAAACTGAACCCTTAATGTCATATTGTGTTTATTCTGTTACATTGGATAATAAATGTTATATTGTTATAAGTTATACTGCATCATATGTATAATAATGTCACATTGTGTTACACAATAATGTTATCTTATATAATAATGTTATGTTGTGTCATATAATAATGTTATATTGTGTCAAATGTTTATACTGTTATATTATGTGTTACATTTTATAATAATGTTATATAGTATCAGATTTGCACCAAATGCAACAACTTTCATGAAAGTCATAGAAACACATGGGTTGGGTTTTTTTTTTAAGATTTTATTTATTTATTTGACAGAGAGAAAGAGACAGCGAGAGAGGGAACACAAGCAGGAGGAGTGGGAAAGGGAGAAGCAGGCTTTCCACTGAGCAGGGAGCCCAATATGGGGGTTCAATCCGGGGACCCCGGGATCATGACCTGAGCCAAAGGCAGGCACCTAACGAGTGAGCCACCCAGGCGCCACACACCAGGGGACTTAATGTAAATAAATCACCTTAAGAAGTGCAGGTGTTGGTCAACAAGGGAATGGCTAAATAAATTATGGCATATCCACAAAATGGGATACTAGCCAAAGAATGTGATAGCTGGCTGTAATATATGTACAAAAATACCAGATTCCAGGAAAGAGTAGATAATATGCTATAGTTAGTGTTAAAGAATGGTATATACATATATGCTTGTGTCGTCACTGGCTATCCCTAGCAGGAGTCATAAGAAACTGGTGACAGGGGTCGCCTTAGGGACAGAAAGGTGGTGGGCAGACCAGGCAGGAACAAGATTCCGGATTCACTGAATACACTTTCATACCTCTGAAGTGTGTAATATGTGATTGCTTGCCTTTGCCAGAGAGCCACAAACTTTGTGGTTCAGGACTGCAACATGCTGTTTGTCACCCCACCTCATTCATATGTAGAACCCTAAGCCCTAAGCCTTACCCCCCAGTGCGCTAGTATGAGGCAGCGTCTTATACTAGCGCACTGGGGGGTAAGGCTTAGGGCTCCACATTCATGACCTCATCTTCGGGAGGTGATGAGGTCATGAATGTGGAGCCTCATAGGTGGGATTAGTGCCCTCGTAAAGGAGACCCCAGAGATCTCCCTCACCCCTTCCACCACATGAGGACACAGGGAGAGAGGACTGTCACCTAAGAGCCAGGAAATGGACCTCACCAGGCACCGACTCTCTGGCCCCTTGACCTTGGACTTCCCAGCTTCCAGAACAGTGAGAAATAAATATTTAGGGGCACCTGGGGGGCTCAGTGGGTTAAAGCCTCTGCCTTGGGCTCAGGTCATGATCTCAGGGTCCTGGGATCAAGCCCTGCATTGGGGTCTTTAGGAACCCGTCTTCCCCCTCTCTCTTTCTGCCTGCCTCTCTGCCTACTTGTGATCTCTGTCAAATAGATAAATAAAATCTTAAAAAAAAAAAAAAAGAAAGAAAAATATTTACTGTTTAAGTCACCCAGTCTGTGGTACTTTCATTACAGAAGCCCAAAGAGAGTAAGGCAAGGACCTTTTTACACTCTTTTAACTTACTAGGGATCTCAAAGCTGTTGTTTCCTGGGTTATATCTATCCATAAGGATTAACAATAAAGTTAGAAATAATTTCACAAAATTAAAAATAAAAAGTGAGAAACCAACCAACACAGACATTAATTTAAAAATAACAATGGTAGCGGTGCCTGTCTGGCTCGGTCGGTTGAGCATCTGATTCTCGGTGTCAGCTCAGGTCACAATGTCAGGGTCGGGAGAGCCAGCCCGGTGTGGGCTCCCTGCTGGGTGTGGGGCTGGCTTCAGATTCTCGCTCTCCCTTTCCTTCTGCCCCTCCCCTACTCTAGAAAATAAAATAACAGTGATAAACCCAGAGCACACTACCATAAACAATGTATTTGTATGAAACATACCTATATTTTGGGGGGGAAAAAACCAGAAGAGTGGCATTGGTCTACAATCTGCTAATCTCAAGGTCTATCTTAATCAAAGACTGCTGGCTCCATGCCTGTGGCACCGCTCATCAGTTACACTACCCTAGCTGGTACCCCCTGGAAAACCCCTTTGCATGTTCGTGACACAGTGAAAGTGGAAAATGCAAATGACTAATTATTAATAGTATTTTATGTTACTAGAGGAACTCAGGCCACACTCAGAACTGCAGGCCTATCCCAAGGAATGAATGAACTATTTCCAAGTCTCCAAGGAAGGGCTCTTCATCCTAAAATGAAATAAAATAATATATGTATTTATATATATATATTCATAAGCGTGTGAGGGTAACATTCAAATGATTTTACACAATTCACACAGGGTGTTCTAAGCCATACAAGAAAAGGATCTGGAAACAAAGGGAGGCAACACTGCAAGTCTTTTTGAAATCTAAGTTGATAAGAGCACAATTGGTTTTGTCTGATTCCTGAGGCAAAAAAAAAAAAAACCGATTTCACTCTCCCTGCCACGAGATCTTAAGTCCTCATAAAACAATGGCCTCTTTGAATAGAATAGGGAATCCTGAGACCCCTGAAAAACAAACATATCCAGAAGATACCAGTCCAAGCTGGGAATTCTCCTGACCGTGTAATAACCTGTAAGCGTAAGTGAAGCTCCGGCTTTCCCAGCACGGCTGGAGACAGGAGAATCTCCAAAGGCACGTATCTGCAAATTCTCAAGCTTCGGGAGGAAAGACTGCTCTGTGTAAACGCTGATAGAACAGAAGGGGCTCTCCATGCCTCCATGGGCGGCGTGCAGGGACACTGGACGTGGAATCAGAGACCCCGGGCTTCAGTCCTGGCTCCCCACCCTTCCTAACTGTGCCAGTTTATGCAAGTCACTTAACCTTTCTGGGACCACGCACAAAACAGGAATTCGTTGTAAGGCTGAAATTTTTTTTTAAAGATTTTATTTATTTGACACAGATAGAGAGAGATCACAAGTAGGCAGAGAAGCAGGCAGAGAGAGAGGGGGAAGCAGGCTCCCTGCCAAGCAGAGAGCCCGATGCAGGGCTCGATCCCAGGACCCTGGGATCATGACCTGAGCCGAAGGCAGAGGCTTTAACCCACCGAGCTACCCAGGCACTGCAAGGCTTAAATTTTTTAAAAATCCAATGAGCCGTAAAAGAAATACTGTTGATCCTTGCTCCCAGCTGTCACCTTCAGAGTAGAGAAGATGCTGGTTAATTGGGTTTGGGTTTTTTGTTTTGTTTTGTTTTGTTTTTAAGGAATCTCTACCCTCCTGTGGAGATCAAGAGTCACATGCTCCACCAACCAAGCCAGCCATGCACCCCTTGAGGGTTTGTTTGTTTGTTTGTTTGTTTGATTGTTAGGATTTATAGTCATTGTTTTCTTAGGGTCTTCAATGAATATCTCCGTTGATGCAAGTTGAAAAAAACAAAACCACACACACAAAAAAAAAAACCATGAAAGCTACAGCTTCTCCAGGAGGAGGGAGATCCTAGAGTGACTTCTGCCTGTAGGGAGGTAGCCTGAAAGACTGGGCTCTCACCCAGGTTCCCCCAGGACTGTCCATTTGACCTTGGGCAATGTTTCTCAACCTTTCTGAGCCCGGGTGTTCCCCTTTTCATTAACCAAGATAATCCCTTCTTAGCAGCATGGTTGTGTAATTCCAACAAGCTGAGGCAGGTAGAGCCCAGTGGAGACAGACACAGAAGGCTCTTAGTTTACAGGGTTAGGCTGTCATTGGTGGGGGAACATTTAGCCACCACTCCTCTCTCATCACCTCCTACAGCGACCTGTGGTGCTCTTTGTCCTAAAAATTTATCCAAAGGAAAGCCATCTCTCTGCTCGCAACATTCTGCCACCAAACGTGTGTTTTCCCTCGCATTCAGCAATTCTGACCCTCGCTACCCAGAATCGGGGCAGACCCCACGGATTAAGAGCAGAGTCCCACAAAACCATCCTCGCCTTCAGACATCAATCCCAAGTTCAGGGGCCCCAGGGTTGCCCTCACTTCTTTTCCGTTTGGCGACAAATCAGAGGTTCCTTGACCGCCTCCTGGGGTTCCGTGATTTGCTACACTGGCTCAAGAACGCAGGGAAACACTTTATGTCCTATTACCGGTTTATGATGGGATAATTGCAGATGACCAGCTTCGAGTGAGATGATACCTTTCGGGAAATGAATTTTGTTTTGTTTTGAGAAAAAACTGAGAAAAAACGACCACACCAAGTATTGGTGGGGATGCAGAGGAACTAGATTCTCATACACAGCTAGGGAGAATGTGGGTCCGAACACCTCAGAAAATGGTTTTTTAGCAAACAAAACATATGCCTATTATAGGATCCAACCATTCGGCCCCTAAGGGTTTACCTAAGACAAAAGAAAATGTTCATACAAAGATCTGCACACACATGCCCACGGTAGCCTTACTTGTAATGGCCCCAAATTGCAAACAGCCCAAGGCCATCAGCAGGTGAACAGAGACATGGAATTACATTCACGCCGTGGAATACGACCCAGCAATGAAAGGGAGCGAGTTACCCACACACACAACCTGGATGAATTTCAAAATAATTATGCTGAGTCAAACAGAACTGGGTGGAAAAGCAGGCACCTGCTGTTTGATTCCATTTATGTAAAATGCTAAAAAATGCAAGCAAATGCGTAGGGACAGAGAACCATCAGGGGTTGCTTGGGAACCAGAGAGAGTGAGGAGGAGAGAGGGGAGGTTCAGAGGCGGCGACAGAAGGGACTTTGGGGGTGGGGGACGTGCCTCTTTTCTTGATGGTGGCCATGTTTTCACAGGTACAGAAATATACCCAAAGTGATCAGACTTTACGCCTGAAACATACCTGGTTCATCATATGTCAATCGGACTTCAGTAAACCTGGGGTTTTTTTGTTTTTTAATGAAACAAACAGCATAGGAGCCCCAGGCAGGTGTTAAGTAAGCCACCTGCTGGCTGGAAGGAGCCAGCGGCTTTTGGCAGAAGGGAGAGCGGAAGTGGAGCCGGTAAACGGTAAACCAAGGCCAGGTGTGGGGGGGCAGGCAGGTGCACCTGTGCCCTCCATCCGTTGCTCTGTGGAATCATGCTCCTCTGCCCGTTACAGCCTCACCGGACAACGCCTCGTTTCAGTTAATGTTCTCCTAGATCCTGGGAGACCTGCTCCCACCCTCTGTTCCCACTTACTGCTTCACCCCATCTTTTTTTTTTTCTCCAAATGCGCTCTTGCAAAATGGTCAATCACATATATTTAATGCACTCAAATGGACAATGTTGTCATATCTCCCTCGGCTTCCTACTTTAGCCCCCAGCGCTGCTGCTGAGGCTACACACGGCTGTGCTGTCCTCCCATGGTGTGGTGTCCCCGCCTCCAGGCCGCTCTCTCTCCCAGGTCTCCCAGGGGTGGGCCACCCACCCTCCAAAAAGCACACCCACCCACCCAGGAGCAGTACATTTGGGTCATAAGTGTATTTAACTGGACTCTTCTATTACATTTGCTCCTAAATATTTGCTAAGGACATAATGTGTAGCGCCCACAAAAGCATCTCGGTTCAGGATGGGACAGAGGGGTATACATCTGTCACAAAACCGAGTTTGGGTTGCCAGAACTCACAAATAAAAATCCAGGATTCCTGGTTATATCTGAGTTTTGGATAAGCAACAAATACTTCTTTTTTTTTAATATTTTATTTATTTATTTGAGAGAGAGGCAGTGAGAGAGCATGAGCGAGGAGAAGGTCAGAGGGAGAAGCAGACTCCCCGTGGAGCTGGGAGCCCGATGCGGGACTCGATCCCGGGTCTCCGGGATCATGACCTGAGCCGAAGGCAGTCGTCCAACCATTTGAGCCACCCAGGCGTCCCAACAAATACTTCTTTAAGTGTATCTTCTGCCATGTTTGGGATATACTTATAAAAAGTATCTGTTGCTTATCTGAAATTCACATTTAATTGGGTGTGTCTGTCTTTTATCTGGTCACCCTCCCTCCAACAGAACATATCAAGATTATTGGACTCTTTCTCGGACTGGGGAATAGAATCATAAGATCACCATGACATATCAAAACTGGGGAAGACTCCACAAATGCTTGGTCAGAAGGAAGGAAACATATTTAAGAAGCCCGTACAACAAAATTACAATAAACATTTATTAAGCTGTAATTTTCACAATATTTTCATTCTGTTCTGAAATCGGTCTACAAATATCTCTACAGAACACGAAAGCCAGTGATTTAATAAATAGGAGGAATGTAAGTACCATTTTGCAAATAAAATAAGCCCTATACATTTATGCCTATATTTGATAGTCATAGAATCAGTTTTCCCAAGGCTTATGGAACTAAAGTGTGCACACATCACATACACACACACACCACCATATTCAAATCAAATGGATTTATAGTAAGTGTGAAATCAAATGCTATAGAAAATTTAAAACCAGATACACAAAATAGAAACTGAATCATGAATACACTGTCGATAATGGACACCATACCTTACAAATATGATTTCCAGTTAAGAGGGGAAATAACTGCTTCGCCGGATTTTAAGTGAGCGCTAATCACCGTCACCATCACAAGAAATCAATTTAATTACACGGTATCCAGGGATTTAACATACATGCGAATATTAGAGCTGACACTATAACAAAACCTTTAAATCTGCTAAAAGACATTGGAACATAGGGTCAATGACGCCATTAGCTGCCACAGGTTTTCAGTAGACGGATGCAAATGACAGTCACCTTTTTAGGCCACCGCAGTGGAAAAACCGGTCCTGGTGCATCGCCTGCAAATCGGGGAATCATCGAGGAGGAAAGCACAGAATTCAGTGCGCTGAACGAAGTTTGTTTATCCCAAATATTGTACGTCATCTCGATGGCTGTCCAGTACTAATTTTAAGGGTACTATGTTAGATCCTGCCAAAAATATATATATAATTCTATTCACTATTCACAAGTGAGGAACAAGAGTCCAATTACTCAGATGAGAAATGAAACTTTGCAGAATGGAGATATATATATATGTATATATGTGTGTATATATATGTGTGTATATATATACATATATATGTATACACACACACACATATATATATATACTTTTTTTTTTAAGTTGGGGAAGGGAGATGACATCTTGGGGCCTTAGAAAGTCCTTCTAACATGAGCTTTTGGGGGTGTCAGTCAGGTAGAGCAGCTTAAAAAGCAGCAGGAGGCGTAGAAATGAAGGGTCTTGGGACTGCCACCGGGACAGGCTGCATTCACCGTGTTTTCGGTGCCGCATTGGCTATGTGACCTTATTCCTTACCTTTCCCTAAGGCTGCAAGCCAGAGACAGACTAGCAAATCCAACCAGGTTTGCATCTTCCCCCTGAGCCAGCCCTCAGGGCTGTGCCAAGTCCTAGTATAATCCCCCCAACCACTGACCCTGACTCTGTACGTTTGCCCTTGGCTCCCAGGAAGGGACATTCAAGCCTGGTCACCTGCCACCACCACAGTCATCAAGCACGGACCCCCCCCCCCCGCTTCCCGACCCTGCGCTTGACGGGCTTTGGGGGGCCCTTCATGGCACCCGGTGCCCACTGGCTTTAGGGAACTGTGTGACAAACCTTCTCTCAATAGTATTAGCCTCCCGTGCCAGTCACCCAGTCACCTTCACCAATAAAGGCCCTGGCACGATGCATAAGGCCAGCTTTCGGGAAATCCTATCGCTGCACTTTGTTACCAGAAGTGATACGAGGTATCGCTGAAACAGCTCCAAGCCCCCAGATGGCAGATGACCCCACTCCTGATCGCTATGGGGCATGTGTTGATGGAAGGCTGGAGCGCCGCAGAAAACACCGTGGCTGGGGAGTCAGGGAAGAGGTCATTGCCAACACCGGCTCCGGAGCTGCCGCACAAATCCAGCCAGTTAGACCTGGTCCTTTCTCTTTTCTGTTCTTGGTGTGTGTCAGGACACTGAGGCAGCGGGAAATAAACACTGATGAGCTTTAAGAGATCTAGAAAATGGAGTCGTCACGACCACCCATTCACAGTAGTTCTCATCGGGATTGTTTATATCACATGGAAGGAAGTGTTGTACTAATATATTCTACGCCCTGGGGGACATAAAAAAAGGGTTTCGCTTCCAGGTATGAGCTATGGTACAAAAATACATTTTTTTTCCCATGTACAAAAGAGAGGGAAAAGAAAGAGATGGGGAGTTCTGGGAATAGCCAAGTACCCTAACAAGCTTCCATGGAAGGGAAAAAAAAAAAAAAATCCCAAACTATCCGGAGGTATGAATATGCCCGAACAAAAAAGCAAACGTGGGCATCAAAGAGCAAGAATTATCCAGATCTAATAACCACGATTCCTACCAGAATTTCAAATTGACGTTCTGCCCTAAAGTGATACACCTGTTTAACTCTAGGTTCTTTCATTGAAGATAAAGCCATCTTTCATCTGAGTGCATCAGACTCTAAGACCGGCCTCAGAGCCCACACTTGGCTCACTGGGTCAAAGGGATTCATTTTCCCAGCCGCAATTTCTAGTCTCAATGCACTGGGGCCCAGAGGTGCAAGGCTTCCTGGATTTGCTGGAGGTCCCAATGGCATTCCTGCCTAGATCACAGATTAGCACAGTGCCCTTCTGGCTTCGCATGGGAAGGGGGCAGGGGGAACGGAGTGGAAGTTCTATCCAGACCTGGGATAGCGGGGGACTTTAAAGCTTTGTGCGCCGAATGCCAATTCTCCCCTGGCCAACATTTGCAAAGCCAATGTTTTACTCAGTACCTAAGTATGCCCAGTACACAGAAGCCAAAGACACAAAAGGAAGGAGAGCAAGGACGGCCTTCCCGGAGTTATTTTTTAGACACTGTGCTGATAGATTTGTCTGGAAGTATCTGAATGGCAAAACTGAAACTGCTCCAATCCAGAAAAACCAGTCTCCAGATGCCCACGGATGAAGGCTTGCCTGAGCACAGCCCGGAGAAGGACAGGTGTGCATTCCAGGAAACGAACTGAATGCAGCCGAGCTTGGGTCCCGTTATGTGCACCTTAGAAAGAGAAGTTGCACCAACACCCTCAAAAACAGCTGCTTTTGTTTTCCAGAGATTTGCAACCCCCAATAAAACCTCCCGGGAATTCTGCACAAGAGTTGGCAGACAGCTGGGTTTTCTCCAGAATGCTATGTGGACCGTGGGGTCGTGGTTCTGCCCAATCTGAGAGGGGTCTCTGCAAATCTGCGTGCAGGGGCTCCAGGAAGAGACCCCTGGGGCACAGAGCTGGGCAGGGAAGGATCGTGGAAGGAGTTGCCACCCTTGGCAGCCTTCAAAACTGCCTTCTGGCAAAGCTGGAGTCTCCCTTCCTCACTGTGTATTTCCTAGTGCTTATCAACAGGGCCGGGGGTGGGGGGGGGCGTGAGACTGGGGCATTTCCCTGCACCCCTGACCCAGCCTCACAAGGCACCCCAGCCGAGACCCCCCCACCGCTGTCTGCCCAGTATGCCCCTCTCTGCCCCGGGGCACCACCTAAGACGAGGGCACCACAGACTTCAGACAGAAAGCACCTGACGCGCGGATCATAAAAATTTCAGGAAAAATAATTTGGATCTTCTCCAAGGCGTGTTTCTTGCCGCTAATTGCTCCTGAGAACACCTTGGAAGCAGCCATCGACTTGGAAATGTTCTCAGCTGCTCCGATTTGCTCTTCTTTCGTGGGCCCGAGTCCACCAAAACCACAGGGAAAAACAACCACCCTTGAGGCCATACCTTCCCTCTAGAGGTCCGGCCGGCGGCAGCGACATGAGGGCATCACACAGACTCCTGACGGAGGGAGCTACGGTGCTCGCTCACGTGGCTCTCGGCATCAAACCCCAAAGACACTTCTTTGCCTGGTCCTTGAATTTTCCTTTACACAAAACGTGTAGGTTAAAATACATCAAAGTTCAGAAGGAAACAAAACAAAGCAAAACAACTAAAAAACAGGTTTTCCACGAAGAATAATCTTTTCTTTTAGAAATAGAGTTGACAGGGGCCTGGCCAGGGCCACTAGGACCCAAAAGATGTTTCGTTTCGTCCTGGACCCTGACTGCCCACACCCAGAACCGACACCATCCATCCGCTAAGTCGCCATCAACCGAAAATGACATCCGATGAAGCCCAGGGTTTTGGAGCCGAGAATCATGCACGCAGACCTCCCCCACCAACCCCTGTGCTGGGAAACCCAACTCCAGCGTTGGAGCTTTTCTCCTCGAAAGTGTCCAATTAGCATATCCTTCCCCTCAGTGTAAAGTCTGATTCAACTTGACTCGATCCGCCTTTATTAAAAAACCTTACAAAAGATGTACTGAAGTGCTTGTAAAAATTAACTTTATGCTCTATGCACAGATAAACTCTTCCTGTACAGCTAATATGGTTATATCCTTTGTTTAAAAAATATTCTTTTTCCCCCCCTTCCCCCACTAATGACACTTCATGGGTAGTTCCACACAAACGATCCCGCCATCCCTCGGGGAATGTGTCCTCGGGGTCGACATGTGGCCGGAAAGACCCTCACGGAGCGCCACCCGCCGTGCTCGGGAGTGTTTATTGAAATTGCTTGGGGTTGGGTGCTCTCTTCTTCCTTCTCCGCTTCTGCTTTCTGAGAGAGGGCGCTGGCGTGAGGGGACCCGGCCGGCTGGCTGGTTGTCACTTGCCGTTGGCACGGTCCAGACTTTCCAGAACCTTGTTGAGGCGGATGTTGAGCAGTCTGACCTGGTTCTCCAGATGCTCCAGCTTCTCCTCCACGCTGGGGCCGCTGGGCCCGCTGCGCCAGTAGAAGCCCATGGGCCCGGTCATGAAGTAGATGGCCACCACGAAGCAGAGGGGCAGTACGGCGTTCTCCGGCTCCCCCTCGTACTTGTGCAGCACGTACACGCAGGACATGGAGAACAGGATGACCCGCGCCACCCAGAAGAAGCGGCCGAACACCACGTGCAGGAGGCTGAAGGTCAAGCCCAGGGTCAGCGACAGGAACCAGTAGGCCAGCAGGACGACGCCCACCAGCAGGAGGGCGCGGGCCGGGCTGTTGGCCACCGAGGCCGGGCTGAAGTACTGGGACAGGTTCGACACTGCGGGACAGAGAAGAGGGACAGTGGTCCGGTCACGAGGAGCCAGGGCTTTCTCTCCAAGCAGGGTTTGTTTGGGCAGCTTGGCTCCCTTGCTCCGTGTTTATGTCAAGAGGTCCCTGAAGTGGGCTGCCTCGTGATCTTTCGTGCTCAGCCCTGGGAGAAGACCACCTGCCGGAGCCTGAGTTTAAAACGCCCTTTCGTGGCAGGGCGGAGCTTACACACTGTCCTTGAATTTCCTCCCTTCCTGTCTTTCAAAGTCACGAATGGCCAGTTTTAGGCTGGTTATGGGGCTGCCTAGGATGAAGGCCTTTCCGGCCTCCCTTATAGCTACAAAATTGAGCTTTGGTCAAGGAGATGTTTTGGGGTGGCCTCAAGGGGTTTTTCCTAAAAGTAGCAGGAATGTGCCCTTTACCTCCTTTTCTTCTGCCTGCTGGAATGTGGATGCGATGGCGGGAGTGGGAGCAGCTGTCTTGGGCCATGAAGTAAGGGAAGTAGCCTATTGGGGAGCAATAAGATGGAAGGAGCCTCGGTCCCGAGGACAACGTGCTGCAAAGCCACCTACCTGCCTAACCACCTACCTGTGAACTTTCACATAGAGAAATAAGCTTCCATCTTGTTAAAGCTGCTGGTATTTTAGATCTCTTACTCACAGCCAAACCTAATCATACGTGACGTTCCATCTTAAATATGGAGTGAAATGGAGGAGATGTATCTTCTGTGTGCCCGACTTAAGAAAATTTTCAAACAGAAAAGTTACAAGGATAGTAAGATAAATACTCCTACTGAAACCCCTAGGTTAAACAGTTGTTAACGTTTTACCATATTTTGTTTTGTCACATGCTTTTATTTTTTTACCGAGCCATTTGAAAGAGGCAAAGATCATTTTTCCGATTTTATTAAAATATAACTGAAATAAAGCGCCACATAAGCTCAAGCTGTAAAGCATGACTCATTACATATATTGGGAAATTATTACAATAAATATAATTAACATTCATCCCCTCATTTAGATACAAAAAAATTTTTTTTTTCTTTTCTTGTCCTGAGAACTCTTAGGATATACCACTCTCTTAATCACTTTCAAATATACCATATAGCAGAGTTAACTATAATTACCACGTTGTACATTACTTCCCTGAACTTATTTGTCTTAAAATTAGAAATTTGTACCTTTTGACCATCTTATTCCAATTCCCCCACCCACTATCTCCCACCTCTGACCACCATCTGATCTCTTTTTCTATGAGGCTTTTTTTTTTTTTAAGATTCTACGTATGAGTGAGATCATACAGTATCTGTCTCTGTCTGACTTACTTCATTTAGCAAAATGCCCTCACGTTCCGTCCATGTTGTCGCAAATCGCAGGATCTCCTTCCCTTTGATAGCTGAATGATATTCCATTGTATACAAGGCCCACTTCTTTACCCATTCATCTGTTGATGGACACTTGGGTGGATTCTGCGTCTTGGCCATTGTAGACAACGTGGCGATGAACATAGCGATGCCCACGTCTCTGGGACCTAGTGTTTTTCCTTTCCTTTGGGTATATTCCTAGGAGCGGGATTGCTGGATGATATGGTAACTCTGATTTTTAATTCTTTCAGGAACTTCCATACTGTTTCCCATAGTGACTGCCCCGATTGAGAATCCCACCAACAGCGCACAAGGAAGGGTTCCCTGGTGCAAGCGTCCTCGCCAGCATTTGTAATCTCGTCTTTGGGACAGAAGTCATTCCAGTAGGTGTAAGATGATATCTCGTGTGCTTTTGTGAGTGAGTGTTTGTCTGGTTTCCAAAGTGCTCTGGCTGCTCCCTCACCAGTCCATGGGCCACCCCTGGCCCAGAACAATGGGGAGGAGCAGCGCCCTCTCCTGTGCTTTTGATTTGCACTTCCCTGATTAGCGATGTTGAGCACGTTTTTGTTTTGTTTTGTTTTTTAAAGATTTTATTTATTTATTTGACAGACGGAGATCACAAGTAGGCAGAGAGGCAGGGAGAGAGGTGGGGAGAAGCAGTCTCCCTGCTGAGCAGAGAGCCCGATGCGGGGCTGGATCCCAGGACCCTGGGATCATGATCTGAGCCGAAGGCAGAGGCTTTAACCCACTGAGCCACCCAGGTGCCCCGCGATGTTGAGCACGTTTTTATATAAGCATTGGCCGTTTGTTTGTCTTCCTTGGAAAAGTGTCTGTTTGGGTCCTTTGTTCGGATTTTAATCAGACTGTGGGTTTCTTGCTATTCAATTGTAGGAGTTCTTCATAGATTTTGGACATTAACCCGGTAACAGATACACAGTTTGCAAATAGGTTTTCCCCACTCCGTAGGTACTTTCCATTTTGTAGATTGTTCCTTCTGCCATGCAGAAGTTTCTCAATTTGATGTGGTCTCACTTGTTTATTTTTGCTTTGGTTTGGGTGTCAAATTAAAAAAAAACAAAAACAAAAACACCAAAAACCATGGCCAAGACCAAGGGCAAAAAGCTTACCACCTGTTTTCTTCTAGGAGTTTTATGGTTTCCGGTCTTACATTTAAGTCTGTAATACATTCTGAGTTCATTTTTGTGAGGGGCATAATATAGGGGTCTGCTTTCATTCTATTACATGTGAATATCCAGTTTTATTTTGTTTTTTTTTTATTTTTTATAAACATATAATGTATTTTTATCCCCAGGGGTACATGTCTGTGAATCGCCAGGTTTACACACTTCACAGCACTAACCATACATAGCACATACCCTCCCCAATGTCCATAATATCCAGTTTTCTGAGCATAGATCCCTGGTTTATTTCTGTGTTCTCAGTTCTCTTCCATTGGTCTGTATGACTGTTGTTGTTGTTGTTTTTTAAGATTTTATTTATTTATTTGACAGAGGACGAGAGATCACAAGTGGGCAGAGAGGCAGGCAGAGAGAGGGAAGCAGGCTCCTCGCTGAGCAGAGAGCCCGATACGGGGCTCGATCCCAGGACCCTGAGATCATGACCCAAGCTAAAGGCAGAGGCTTAACCCACTGAACCACCCAGGCACCCCTGTATGTCTGTTTTAACCCCAGAATTATACTATTTTGATCATTCCTGCTCTAAAATACAACTTGAAATTAGGAAGTACCACTAAGATCTTCTTTCTCACGATTCCTTTGGCTAGTGAGGTCTTTTGTGGTTCCATATAAATTTTGGGATTTTTTTCTACATTGGTTAAAGAAAAGCCATTGAGGGGCGCCTGGGTGGCTCAGTGGGTTAAAGCCTCTGCCTTCGGCTCAGGTCATGATACCAGGGTCCTGGGATCGAGCCCCGCATCGGGCTCTCTGCTCAGCAGGGAGTCTGCTTCCTCCTCTCTCTCTGCCTGCCTCTCTGCCTACTTGTGATCTCTGTCTCTTTCAAATAAATAAATAAAATCTTAAAAAAGAAAAAAAAGAATTTCATTGGGGGCACCTGGGTGGCTCAGCCAGTTAATCATCTGAGTGTTGATCTCAGGGCTGTGAGTTCAAGCCTCACACTGAGCACTACACTGGGCATGGAGCTTACTCAAAAAAATAAAATAAAAAAGAACTTCATTATGATCTTGTACTTAGATATAACTCATACTTTCAGGCTAATTTTTCTTTAAAAATTTTTTTTCTTATTAAATAGCCTTAATTTTTTCAGAGGAGTTTTAGGTTTACAGAAAAATTAAGCAAAAGGAATAAATTCATTTTTAAACATTATTATTATTAATTTGTTTAAAAATAACAGTGAACCCATTTATAGGTTAACACAAAAAATACATTTTTCATGAAAAATAACTGCTTTCCGAAACAAAACCCCAAACCCCCCACAACCAAATCAGTGGACTTGTTTTGCATTTTAACAACTCTCTATAATATCCACTTTGAGAGGAGTGGGCTGGATCCTCAGGTCTGGTTTTGAATCCTCAGAAACAGGATGTCAGCCACAAAGGTGGGCCACAGATGTAATTTACATATTTCCAGTGGCCACATTAAAAAGGGCAAAAAAGAAAAAGCTAAAAATTAACGTTAAGATACTTAGCCCAATGGAGGGACGCCTGGGTGGCTCAGTTGGTTAAGCGGCTGCCTTTGGCTCAGGTCATGATCCCAGCGTCCTGGGATTGAGTCCCACATTGGGCTCCTTGCTCGGCGGGGAGTCTGCTCCTCCCTCTGCCTCTGCCTGCCACTCTGTCTGCCTGTGCTCACTCTCTCGCGCGCGCTCTCTCTGACAAATAAATAAATAAAATCTTTAAAAAAAATTAAAAATAAATTAAAAAAAAAAGATACTTAGCCCAACGTATTCGCTCTATTATCAACATGGAATCGATATACAAACTGTGGAAGCATGCCTCGAATGCATGACCTCACAGTTTCCCCTGACGGGCCTCAGGGAACCCCCTCCAGGGTTCATCCGAGCATACTTTGAGAACCACCAGACTAGACTCACCATCCAAAGCCATACAGCATGTACTATCAGGTTATCAAGGGACTAAGTGAGGTGACCAGTGGGCACAAGAGTTCCTGGGGGGCATCCCTGACTGGGGCCAAGAATGGTAACACAGTTCCCACGACTCTAATAAAAATTGCACTTCTCTCCAGCGAGGCCAGTATAAGGAGCAACCTTGCCCCGCCCTGCGGAGGCCCTAAAATTCCTAACTAGGACAAGAGCAGCTCTGGATGTCCTGCCTGTATCTGCTGCCACAGTTAAGAACCACGGATGAGTGGCTCAGACAATAGGATCAAATTCTCACAAAGCACGGAGGCCACAAGGATGAGGTCAAGGTGTCGGCAGGTGGCCCCTTCTGAAGCCATGAGGGAGACTCCGTCCCAGGCCTTTCCCCAGCTTCTGGGGTGTTTGGGTGACCCCCAGCCTTCCCAACTTGCACAATCATCCCCCGATCTCCGCCTTCATCTTCGTGGGGCCTCTGGGCCCAAGGTTCCCCCTCCTGTGAGGTTGCAAGTCATACTGGGTCAGGGGCCCACCCCGATCCAGGGTCCTAGGGAGAGCTGACTCTGTGTGCAGACGGATGCAGGCGGCCCTCAGCGCAGGGGATCGGGACTGGGTAGGTCCCAGAAGGGCGTAATGATGTACTTTTTGGAGCGGAGCCCCTCTGAAAGCCAGAGTGTTTATGAGGCATTTGCCTGGGGATCGGCACTATTCTAATGGTTCTGCACTAATTGTCATCTGGTCCTCACAACACGCTGACAATATGTAGCCTTTCCCACGTGGGGACTCCCACAGCCACAGCAGGGCAGGGCGGGGACCGCGACGCAGGGAGTCTGGTGCTTGGAGCCATCCACTCCTTGCGCTGTCGCGATGCATGGTCACAGCACAGTGCAAGGGGGGCGCGGGTTGTGGCTTCCAAGCCTTCAGAGAACGCAAACAACTTGACAAAGCCACGAGACTTAAATCCGTCCTTCCGACTCCTGAACAAGGGCTCCACTTCCCAGAACAGTGGCCTGAGCCACCAGATCTAGAACAGGGCTAACACCCCTGTGTCCTTTATGGTAGCCACTGGCCACATGTGGCCACAGAGCACTTGAGATGTGGCAAGTCTGAAAGGAGATGTGCTGTGCCAAATACAGGCTGCACTTCAACGGCGTAACAAGCCCCGAAACGTAAGGCACCTCGTTAACAATTTTTCGTATTGATCAGAAGTTGAGATAACGATATTTGGAATCTGCTGGGTCGGCTAAAACAGCTTATTCAATTCACGTCTTTTCTATTTTTCTAGTGCAGCAACTGGAACATGTAACTTCATCTGGCTCTCCGTTTCCACTGGGCCGCTCCGTTGGTCCTGGGAGGCTCTGGGACCCTGAAAACTTCTGGAGTCGGAAGTTAGAGGACTGTACCCGTGGAAACATTGTGCAACAGAATATCCAGCTTTGGGGTACAGTCTCCTGCCTTTTGCACATTCCCACTTCTAAGCCTAAGACGCAAATCCCAAAGGCCTTCGGTTGTTTTGAAGCTGATGCCCCAGCTACAGGGAAGGGAGTACATGACAGGGAAGGGAGTGCTTTCATCTCTGGAATGGGCCAGCGGCCCTGGCCGTGAACATGAGCACGTGGGACCTCTGGGGAAGGATGCTCTTTGGGAGGCTGTCGCTACTCTAGCTTTTCCACTCCAAGCTGTGTGCAACTTTCTGCAATGAGGCTCGCTTCTCCAGGGCGCGCTGGTCGGGGATGGAACCTGGGCAGCGGTGAACACGGAGTCCAAGCATGATTACACGCAGTTGCTCTATCTGTGGGGTGAGTTGACTCAGCCTAATTCCCAGGAGGGGTCCTCAGCAGCCCCAGGAGGCTGCAGGAGGCACTGCAGCCTCTCAAAGGGCTGTCCCACTACGGCGGATCCTTTGTCCCAGTGGTGAGGTGCCCTGAGCTGGTCTGAGGCCTCTCCCAGGTTGAACTCGGTGATTCAAGGCTGGAGATGGGTTCCCAGGGGCTGAGGGAGGACAACAGCGGGTGTGAACCAGGCAGCCCCGCCTGCCGGACCCGGTCTCCAGTTCATCAGGTGGGAGTGTCAAAGGCAACCAGAAGGGTTCCCGGAGACCCTGCGCGTGGCAGGGCTGTACTGGTTTCCCACAGCTGTTATGACCAGACGCAGTGGCTTTAAGCAAGAGGAATGTACTGTCTTGCTGGCTGGGGGCCAGGATTCCGACATCAGGGTGTGGGTGGGGCGGGGCTCCTTGAGCACTCTACAGGGGGTCCCTCCTGCCTCTTCCAGCTCCTGAGGGGATCCAGGCGTCCTGGGCTTGTGGCCACATCTCTCTGGTCTCTGCCAAGGCTGTCTCTTCTCTGTGTCCAAATTTCCCTCCTCATGTAAGGACACCAGACATTGCATATAGGACCCATGGTGATCTGCAAAGACTCTACCCCCCCCCCAATCAGCTCATGTTCACAGATATGGGGCTTCTGGGGCGTTTCTGGGGGACACACCAGTGTGAATTCACACCAGCAGCCAAGTAGTGGGGCCAACAGTCCTCCAACTTTTATGAATCACGGGCCCCTATGCACCCGAGGCAGAGCAAGGCAGAGGGGACAGTCTGGAGGAGATGGGCAAAACCCCACTCAGAGCACAGAGATTCTAGAAGGAGGTGGGGAATAAACACACACACACACACACACACACGCAGACACGCACACATGTATGTGCACATGACATCATAGCTGACAAGTGATGGTGGTTGTGAGAACAGACCGGGTTAGTCAGGATGGGCTTCTTGGAGGAGGTGTCATATACCCGAGAGCAGAGGATGGGAAAGATCCATCAGGCAAAGGGCTGAGGGACTGCTCCTGGCAGGGGACACCTAAAGGAACCAAAGCTGTGTCCAAGAGCAGGATGGTGGCCGGGGGCTAGGTAGAGAGGCTGGGCGGATCCTCGGAGCCGACTACCCTCGGTGGGTACCCCGTGTGGGATCCAAGTGCAACAGGAGTCCCTGGGCAGTTTGAAGGTGAAGGACTTGACCCGACTAATGCTTTGTTTTTTGTTTTTTTTTTTTAAGAAATCACTCAATGTAGCAAAAGTAGTAATAAGAACAAAAACCACGCTGGCTGCCGGCTGAGAAGGAACCATAGGGGCCAAGAGAGGACACTGAGTTAGGAGGTGTGCAGGAACCGTTCACACGGCAGGCCAGACGCTGCTCTCGAGAGAAGTGCGCAGGGAAGACGGGCCCTTGGCTGGTGTTTGGGAACTTGGATTTCTGGAGTGTGATATGGTGATTTATAGTACAAAGTGTGCATATTTGATCTTTGCATGCCCAGGGCTCCTAAAACCTTCAGAGTTTTCTAAGGAGCGAGAGCAGTAAAGGTGTCTTGATAATTCATAAGAAGCCCCTTTGAGCCGTATTCCAATGCGGTGACTTTTGGAAAGACCCTAAGGACGGTGGCTGGGTGTGGAAGAACCAACCGCGGGGAGAGGGCTGGGGTTCCTGTCTCATCCCCTGGCGGCCAGGGAGGGGAGAGCGGCTGGAGGTCAGACCAGTCCACACCAGCCAAGGAGTCTCCGTACGAACCCGACGGGACGAGGTCTGGGGAGGTTCCGGGCTGGGACGCTCGGAGAACATAAGGCTCCCTAGCCCTTCCCGCAGACCTCGCCTGCACGTCTCTGCCATCCGGCTGCTCCCGGGTTGCATCCATCTGTAAGGAACTGGTCACCTAGTTACGTAAATGGGTTTCTGAAGTTCTGTGAGCCGCTCTAGCCAATCAGCCAGACCCCACCGGGGGTGCGTGGGAACCTTCTATCTAGAGCCAGTCTGCCGGAAGGACAGGTGGGCTCACGACCGGCATCTGGAGAGAAAGGGGCATCCTGCGGGACGAGCCCTTGCCCTGTGGGCTCGCTCTAACACTATCTCCAGATAGACAGGGTCAGAGTTCAGTTAAATATGCGGGACGCCTGGTCAGTGTCCACGGAGGACTGAGTCAACTGCTCGGTGGCGTGGGGAACACAGACGTATGGCGGAGAGCTCCCTCCATTCCCTCATAAGGGGGGCTCTCTGTGCCTGGCCTGTCTGTACGAATCGTGAGATTTAGGCTGACCGCCTGCTCTCCGGTGGGGAGTCGAGTCTGGGTCTGCGCCAGGCAGAAGGTGCCTAAGGGACCAGCCCCTAAGAAACACCCCGGGCGCTGGGTCTCTAACAGGCTTCCCGGCTACATGACACTTGACAGCTGTTGTCACAAACTGCTGCTGGAGGAATGATAGTGTGCTGTCCCCCTTGCTGACGGTGCTTTGTGTCCCTGCACTATAAGAAGTCACAGCCATGAGCATGACTACAATGCTGAGTCCTGGGTCTTCCTAGTGGCTCAGTGTGCCTGGGGCTGATCCTGGGGACCTCAACACAGACCAGGGGAGACTTCCTGGCAAGCAAGGTGGCAGCCTGGACTGGGGCCCGTGACCTTGAATCCAATTCCAGAGGCAGCCTCCTGATTCCTGGGGCAGAGCAGCAGCTCCCTGGGCAGGCCAGCTTGGCCGGGTTCTGGGGGCACACCCCACTCCTTCTGATAGATCTGCAAGTGGCCCAAGCTTTGTATGAAATCCCTGAAATCCCTTTCTGCCTAAACAGCTGTCGTAGTCTGTGATGTGTCCCCACAGCCCAGGGACCCTGCCTCTGGTCCCCGCGGCTTGCCTGAGGGCAGCCGAGTCAGCAACACCCACTTGTACCTCATCCCAAACATCATCTGTGCACCTCAGTCTGGATGGGCCATTTCTTTGCGCAACTATTCCAAGAAAAATGTTCACTTGTGTCCCCCTGCCTCCTCCAAGGGGTCCCTTGTGCCACCCACTGAGGATAGAGTCCATATCTTGAGAACCACTAGAAAAAGCAGCACCTTAAATGAATGTCCCCCCAGCCCCACTTACCATCAAGTCCAAGAACATCCAAGAGGTCCGTCCAAAGTTTCCACAATGTTTCCACAAACATGTCCACCCCCAGCACGAACCTCTCGGTCAGCCTGGTCAGGAACTGGAGAAACAAGAGTACGGTAACTACACCAACTGGGACAACGCCCCCATCTCCTCGTCCAGCCAGGCCCGGTGGTTGACACGTCAATGGGAAAACAGAGTCGGATGGTAGCCCGGATGTTGTCGTGAGCTCGGTCGGCTGGGAGCTGGGAGGTCCCCACAAAGTGGCTTTGCTCCACTTCTGATTTCTCCGAGAGCCCTCCTGCTCATGACAAGGTCAAGGACTCTGCTTCTCTCTGCCTGATTTCTCATTTTTGAACAGTTTCACCCAGAGCGTGGGTGTTGGGGACGAGGGACAAGGATGAGAACGATGAAGGTTCTGTATCCCATCTCCCAGGTACGTGGACATGCTAGAGCCCCGTGCCCCACCTGGCTGTAAGGACCCGGCCTGTCGGAGGACTTCGTGGGCTCTCCGGGTGATTCTGGAGGACTATGAACAGGAGGAATCAGTCTTGTTTGCCTAGTTTGGGGGAATAAGTAACACTCTGCACACATGGTATGAAACTCAGAGCTGCAAATGGGAACTCAGTGAAAAGCAAGTCTCCTATCTCACTCCCTGCCATGCAGACCTCCGTCCGGAGGCACCTGTTGTCACCACTCACTTCTGTGGCATCCTTTAGAGGTGCCTGGTCAGTGTCTTCCCACCAGCGACAGCAAATGGGCCCCGTTTTGCAGTTTTTCTCCTGTGACACTCTTGTCTTGGTGATTACTCAACCTCAGCCAGCACAGAGCTGCCTCATTCTCCACAAAGAGGTTTAAGCGATCCCCTCCCGCTGGACACCTCGGTTGTTCCCACCTGCACTATTAGGGCCAACGGGAATGACGAGCGGAGCCTTGTACCTACAGGCACTCTGACTCATGTGGGCAATGTCTTGGAATGAACTGCCTACAGCATTTGGAATCAGACTTCGTGGTGGATCTCGCTGCCCCGGGACACAGGGAAAAGGAACAGGGTTGAATCAGCAGCCAGGAGAGAGGGGACTCAAGTAACTTCCATCCCAGCTCTGTGGCTTGGCTGAGAGCACCAGCAGCCTGGAGTCTAGATGCTGGGTTCAAATCCCAGGTCGGCCTCTTCCTGCTAGCTAGGTAGCTGTGTGTGTGTGTGTGTGTGTGTGTGTGTGTGTG